>BMAO01011323.1:0-32846 GCA_019973975.1 Trichonephila clavata
AACTAATACATTATAAATCTCAGTAAACATTTGTCAAAATAGTGTGAAAAGTTTATTGGAAACCAATCATAGATTCGATCAGTGATTACGATACCGATTGTAATTTGTACTAGAATCACAATCATCGAAATTGGTACTATATTCCAAATCTTAACATGGACGATTTTTTATAACTTATTATTTCTTTATAGAAATTTCTTGGATTTTATTTTGTGTGAGTGTGTGTACCAATTTCTTGAGCTTGGGAACTCTATTCCATAAATTTTAATTGTTTTATATACACTATAATATTTTACTAAAGTATACCTGATCTTGAACCCCAGTAGCTGAGTGGTTAGTGCATCGTGTTTCCACACCACATGTACGAGGTTCGAACCTCGGACTGGGCAGGGTTGACTCAGCCTTTCATCCCTTCAGTGGGTCGATAAATGAGTACCAAGCTTGCTTGGGAACTTAACACTGGGGGTTTTCACGTCAGACTGACTCCCTGACAGGAACATCTGCTCATGCACTTCAGGACCCATGGTCACATATACTGAGTTGGGCACAGTAGGCCTTGGCCCTCATGGGCTGTTGCGCCACCGAGTTAAAAGTTATACCTGATCGTAAATTTATACCTTTATCGAACAAGATATCTTATTCAAGTTAAATTTAATGCGTTGTGATTAAGAAAAGTTTTGAGATATTTCCTAAAGTTAATTACTCTTTTTGGAACCGCAACATATCTGTAATATTTTAAAGTATTTTGGAAAAAAAGATTGACTTGAAAAATTATGTCTGTATGCTACTCACTTTAATGAATTATAAAAATATTGTATCTCAATTTAAGAAAAAGTATAGGAAATTTATCAATTTTTTTTTTACTATTTTTCAAAGGAAGTAATTCATTACTACAGTGCTTCTCAAACTTTCAATGTTTGTGACCCAATTTTCAATCATAATTTTGCATGGCGCCACCCGCCCCCCTCCATACAATAACAATGCATTGAATTCAATAATAATGTACTTTGACGCTAGAGCTACAATGCGACTTTAAATATAAACCGTACAAATTATCAAGATAAGTATTAAATTGTGCATATAATTTTGTACATGACAAGCCCATGGGGTCACTGGTAATTATTAAACTTGTTCTTAACTTATAATAGTATTCATGAATTAATGATCAATCACACACATGTGCAGTACTAATACATTTATAAGTATATTATATCATTGTAAATGTGTATTTTTTTACTATCTCAGAATGCATTTTGTTTCGCTTCCTTCAGTAAGTTAATAATTTTTTTTAAATAATCTTTTATTTTCGACTTTTCGATATGCTCGCCCCCCCCCTGGTAGGATTATCACGCCTTCCTAAGGGGTTTTAAATTACAGTTTGAGAACCGCTGCATTACTAATAACCCTTCATTTTGCAAAGTGTAAGCGTAAAAATCAGATTTGAAAGCTTGTTTTTTAATTTATCAACTTAAACTCCTTTGTATTGTTATATTAAATCGTAATAAATAAATAAAACCAGAAAACTTTTTGATCTTCCATAAAGACATGAAAGTGACACCACTCATCTTTGACACAGACAGTGCAAGAGTATTGTTAAGATCATTAGTTGAGTCAAGAATATTAGAGTTCTACACCTATCTGAAAATTGAAAATGTAAATTTATAAAATCAAAGCAAACATTGGATTATCAATAGATTTTTGTCTTTATCAAAGAAAAAAATTGAATTTAAAGAACCATTGTGAAGTTTATTAAAATAAAATAAAATGGAGTTAAATGTTAAGTGAATTTTCACCTTTTAAACTACTCATGCTCATGAAACGAGCTAAATCGTACTGTCACCTGTATGGGGCTCAAGGCTACGGCCAACGACAGGCGTACATCTAGCTCCTTGTCATGATGAATTTCGTGGGCCTGGATCTGATGCAGTCGAGATCAGGTGACATAAGAAACAACAACAATAACAATTTAATGTGTGTATTCTACTTATTTAAAAATATAAACACGTATAGTAATAAATTAAAAAAAGGATATTTCGAATTCCTTATTTATTTATTTACTAGCTGGTATACCCGTTCAAGGCTGAATGAATTGAAAGGAATGCTGAATGAATTGAATGAATTCATGGATGAATTGAAAAATTAAATAGTATAGATTTAAGGATAAAAAAGTTCTTAATGAGTTAATTTTATGTTAATTGCAAATTAAACAAACAAAAAAAAAGCTTTTGCACATTCCAGGTAAACAAAACAAAAAAAAACCATATTTGTTAAATTTTAAGTTTGTAGATCAAAAACCTGATAAAGAGGATTTTTTTTTATTTATAACTCCCCGTAACTCTCTTGTGGATCGATTTTTGAAACCACCTTCCTAAGATGATCTCTGATTAGCAAAAGTAACACATTATTACAAATTTTGTGTAATGAACGCTTAAAATAGTGTAAATAATTTGTATCTGGATGTGTAATACGTTAATATTACTTTCTGTTGTGTATTTATTTTATGCTAAAATTCCAATATTCGCAAGCAACGCCGTTCCTCACATTCTAATGGCAATTCAATGGAAACATAGCGAAATGTTGGCGATACAGCCAAGTTGGCAAGATTTGGCGACCATGTTTGCGACTTGGCGATTGATTGAATAGTGCAGAAGTTGATATGCTATAGCGCCGTCTGGTGGGGAGCTGCAACAAAGAAGTTAGAACAAAAACCTTCTACACAAAAAAAAATACATAAACATGCCAATTTTCATAGTGATCGGTTGAACGGTGTTGGAGTGAAGTGATTTCATATGTACAAACATATATTTATATATAGAGAGATTTTGTGTGTGTTGTTTCTGGTACTCAAAATAATTCAACCTTTAAAAAAATCCGCATTGTTGCTAAAATTATATTAAATAAATGCTGGTTAAATGAATCTTCACTCTTTTCTACAAAAGAATTTGAATGTGTAGAGTGGGATGAGCTAATGAAATGAAAAACAATCCAAATCAATTTATAAAAAAGCCCAGAGGAGAAGGAAAAGTAGATTAAACTTAAAGCATACAATTTATAATAATACATATACTTTTTTGAATTAATTTTAGGAATCGGGTGTAAGAAAGAGGTACTTATTACTGAAAAATTATTTTGTTCGAAACAATTCCTTATTAAATCATGAACGATAATTATAATTTCTAAAAATGTTATATCCGAAGTATAGCAATTAAAAAGAATCAAACCACATCATTCGAAGCATATTTTTCATAAACATTTAGTATCTGAGATTTAGTAATCTAATGACCAAGAGAAGTATATTTGCAGCTGGTAGATCATGGGTACAAATATTTGCTTTAGTAAAGGAAAGTTGTGTGAAATAATGAGTAACTTTTGCATGTTTACTGTAGACTAGTTCCTTGTATTACTAAAGGAAGGAGTAGTGCAAGGATGAGAATATCTGGAACTTAGATACCGAGAGATCACTTTTCTACAAGGCAAAAGTTCTCCACCATTGATGCAAATCTACATGGATAAAATGCCTAGAATTATTGTATACCTTCGATTTTATTTATAATTGGTAAACATTTTATAAATGTTCAATTTTCCTTCAACGCTGTATTTAGTAAAAAAACTTACTCGTCATTATGGTACGGAATACTCGAAATGCAGAATATTTTGCACTGAAAAAAAATGACTTGATTCAAACTAAAATGAGCTGTGTGAAAAAGATGTGATGCTTTCTATGCCATTCAATGGAATCAAAACTGATAATAATATAGGGGTATTTTTTTTTATATCTGAAAAAACGTTACAATTCGGTTCCTATTCTTTAACATTAAGTGAAAAGAATATTAATGAAACTGCAATCACATTAAACGTCCGGTATTGATCTCGAATTTCGGCGTGGCCGCGGTAGCTTAGTGGTTATAATCACGGACTTGTGGCATGCGTGTCAAGAATTCGAACCAGTAGCGCACACAAAAAATTTTCAAGGAGGGGGGGGCATGATCGAAAGTCCCCCAACTCGTATCATACCTCAAGACAACACCAATTGATTCTTCTGATTTTGATAACAACAAACAGTTAGAAATAAATTATTGAATTAATAATCAGCATTAATTAATAAAATAAATTGTTAATTACAAGTACTTAATTAAATTTTATGTTAAATATATATAGGATTATATCTACAATCGAAAAAAAAACTCAAGGGCTATGGGGAAGGTCCGGACCCCTAGGACAGCCCCCTTGTGTGCGCCACTGATTCGAACCATAGTGCACAGGCATAACTAGTCCATAAGTGGGCCCTGTATCAAAAATTCCTTGGGGCCCTTTTTTGGACCCCTAAAGTATTCTACGATTTTTTGCGTAAACATGTTGAGGCCCTGTTGCTTGGGGCCCCGTATCATTGATACGGTGGTAGATACGCCTCTGCCTTAGAGTCACTGAAGACTTGCCGTGTAGGAAGGTACGTGCACGTTTAATCTGTCGGGGCTCCAATGGCGTGGTGTGGCTGCTTGGAGAGGGTGGCATCTCAGATATGGCTCTCGTCACCTGATCGTGGTTCAAAATTACGAAGTCCATCACCAATAGTCTAAAATAGTCTCTTATAAAGAGACGCTAATTAACACTCACTCGAGTTTTGTCTATGTTCAATAATAAAGGACATGCTGCACACGTTTATGTTTTGCGGAAGTTAGGACAATAAGGCATTTATTAAAACAATGGCGTACACAAACAAATTTCCTAATAGGAGATATTTTTTATATTTTAGAAAAATGTAGCCGAAAGCACTGAGACGTAATCTTTATGCTAAAAATTAAAAGTATGTTGGTCTGAGGGGGGGGGGTTGAATCTGCAAATCCCACATTTCTGTACAGCACTGAACTTAAGTGTATAGTTAAGTGTTAAGTCTATACATTTGATTGTAGCTTAAAATTATGAGTATACCGATACTCTAATCGCACCTGGTTGAAGTTTGGGATTCAGAGTCCTGATCTGATGAAATAGAATTTCGTTGAGTTATGTGCAAAGTTGATTATCGCTTCGCTGTCTAATCTTTGTTTATTTAATAATATACTTGGAATTAGTATTCAATTTGTTTTTATAATTTGTTCTCAATAGTATTGTCTATTTTTTTGCAAATAATAATAAATATTTTTTTTGTTCGATTTAAAGTGTAATGCTTTGAAGTTGATTTTTACTCCTTGTTTTCGTATTTTTCAACTTTTTCTGTTCGTTCACCCATCGATCTTTTCACACAGCGACATTCCTCATTGCGCCAGTCGCGGTTACCGTGAAGAAAAAGCAATTTGCTTTTTCCTTCGGTTACACAATAGTAGGAAGTCGCTCGCATTTCTTCCTTTCTCACTCAATTCACCATCTTTTATGAAATCGTATCAACACTGAAAAAAGGGGAAGAAGGTGGGGTATTTTTCGTCGTGAAAGTCCGTTACAAAAACCCCGCACCCACAAAAATCAAACAGCGTTTTTCACCCTACTTTTCCTCCTCACTCCTACGTTTACGGCGCAATGGTTGCGTAAAAGTTGCATAACCACACCGGAAACTCCACACTAGTTCCTCCCCCTTCTAAAAACATTACTTTCCCCCCTCTTATTTTCAACAATATTTAAACTCCTGTCTTGGAAAGAAAAAAAAAGTATAGCACCCATGTACCTTTGGATGGGACCCCCGTGAGAAAATTTTCGAGACGTTCTGCGCCCTCCCCTCTCCCTAAGAAATCGTTTGATTTTTAGCTCCCCCTCCCTCAGGATGGTTACGCGATTGATCAATATGTTTAGGGGGGGGTAGGTGGAAGAAAAAGGAGATATATATTCGATGTTGTAAGTGCGTCGTGATCCCACGTACTTTGTGAATGAGAGCGAAAATATTATAAAGCTCTTCCGGTACAGTTAGAGTACGTTTACTATAGAAAGAAAGATATTTTGGGGGTTGCTCACACTGCGGGATTTGGATGAGAAATTGGCGCCAAGTGAGCTAATTAGAAAGGGAAGGATTTTGTGAGAAGGGAGATGTGAAACCAGATCTTGGGAACGCTTGTCATTATTTTTTTTAATTTTATTTTTCCATTTTTAAATTTGATATGATTTTTTTTTATCTGATTAGAGAAAAGGAGAACACAGTTCAAGTTTTTGAAATCGTAAGAAGCATCCAATATTATTAAAAAAGATTTTTTCAATAATTTTTTTTTTTTACTCTGTAAGGATCAATCCTCCCACCCCCTCCAAAGAAAAAAGAATTAATTAAAATAATCTCTTATACGCTTCAAGTCGAACACTTTATTCTAATTCAAGTTATTTAATCGAAATGTTAATGTATCTGTCTGTGCGTGTGTGTGTGACTATGTTCAAAACCGCGATTTTGAAAAATCGTATAAACGGAGAATTTTTTTGATATTTAGTGTAAGTTGAATTAAAATATGCATACGAAGGTGTTTTTTAGGTGTTTTACGAATATTATTGCAAAAAAATATTTAAATGCATTTTTTAGCAAAAAAAAAAAGAAAAAAAGAATAGTTTATTTTCAAAACATTCTCTCTCTCTCTTCTTACCAAAAATGAATCTTTGATATTTTGCCTAAGACTTCTATACTAGGGTTGAACTAAAATTTTTGAAATGTATAATTCAGAAATGGATTTATTCATATTTATTAAATCATACAAGAAAGATTTAATAAAAAAACACCCGTTATTATTTCAGTTGATCGTAACTCTGAAAATAATGGGAAATTTTCATAAATCTTATTTCAACACCGGTATAGATGTCCTAGCTGTATATAGGCAAGATATTATAATTATAGAGGCATTTTTCATGAAAGGAGTATGGTTTGAAAATATGCCATTCTTTCTTCATTTTTTGCCACAAAAAAATGAATTTTATGTCTTTTCCTTGTAGTAATGTTCTTAAAAAAATTTTGTTTATGTATTCTAATTCAACTGATACTAACTATCCAAAAATTATTCATTTTTACTCTTTTTCAAAATCCCGTTTCCGAACATAACCAGTCACCTTAAGTTTATTCTCACCAACAAAAACACGAAAATATATACAAACAAAGGCTTTTTAGAATAACCCCCTATGTTAAATAATTAATTCATGTTGATAATAGAGAAAAATACGTTGTTGAAACGTTGTTTTTGTTTTAAATTGCTCCTCAATATGTAACATTTAAAATCTGATTATGAAAACTGAATGAAGGATATGCATTTTACCTTACAACAGGGGTGTCCAACCTTTTTGGGAAGAGTGACACTATTTGATTAAAAAAAATATAATTATGCGTGCCGCTTTCAACTTTTCCAACAAACAAATATGGAAAAGTTAAAAAAAAAATGCTACTTATAGGGGACTTTTACGTAAATAGCACATTTTTTAATGCAAGTCTATGTATAGTAGAAATTTAAAAAATAATATAATAAATAAGACGAAAGTGCAAACTTAAGTTTTATTGTTTTTAGTTCAATCAATTAGGTTAGGTATAAAATGAAAATGAGTTACTTGGATCATTTAATTCAAAATAGTTATGAAACGCTCAGGACTTAATGTGGCTTTTGAATTACTACTTTTTTTTTACCAATATTAGGATTAGCTTTTGCAGATGCTAACAAAATTAGGTTAGTATAGGTGCACATCAGCTAGTTTTGAGAGATATTTATTTTGTTTTGTTTAGCAGAAAACATTTATTCACAAACATATTTTGATCCAAATTTTGAGGTTTTTGTCTGAGACAACCCCATTGAAATAAAATTGTAGAAAATAATTATTATGTATTTAAAAATTTTCAGTAAATTTTCGCGTGCCACAATGTGGCACGCGTACCCCGGGTTGGCCACCACTGCCTTACAGCATGCATTTTATTTTACATTTATTTTGAGTATTTTTAACCCAAGTAATATCTTAATACTTAGCATTAAATATACTCTTTAGAAAAATCCAAAAAGAAGTTATATTAAAACTTCTAATTATATCGGAGGGGAAAACTGGAGAATTCCCCGGAAATAAGCAATAATTTAAACTATACATATTCAGAAAAAAAACATAATTATTTTCAGAGAGAAATTCTAATAATAATTATTCTTCTGAAACGGAGGGAAAAAAGAGAGAAAAATTCTTCTACTGCATTTTTCTACTGGAACAATTTAGATCTAAGGGTTGATTTTTGTCACAATTTACATGCAAATCGTGCCAGAACTAATTTTTTCTTTTATCTCGTAATAGCAGAAACGAAATAAATCGTTATCTTAACCCTCAACAAAAATAGTTGCTGGGAAAATAAAAATTTCATTTTTAGATCTATTTCAGTATTTCTTTTTTCTGTTTACGTCCTGATAAAAATGTAAACATAGTCTGTTGTTGATGCCGACGTTAACTCGTGATTTTCTTCTTATCTTGGATACAAAGTTCCTCTCCTTGTCTCAACACTAAATTTCGCAAAATTTGGGTGTGGTTTTTGTGTGAGGATGTTAAGAGAGATAGTAGGAATTTTCTTGGAACAAAAGAAGCTGTACTTTTGAATATATATGTATATAATTTTTATAGAGTTTTCTTATGCAGAGGGAGTGAAATTGACTGATATTTTAAAAATTGATGTTCTTTGTATCTTGAAATACTTGATGTTCTTAAAAATCTTGAATATACTTGAGGGAAAAAAATCAAAATAAGTATTATGCATAAAATAACTGAAAATAAAAATTGATAACCAACCAAAACCATCATGTTTGACTAATAAAAAAAAAATTTTTTTTTTGTCCTTTTTTTCATATTGAAATTTTGTAGTGTTGGCTTATAAGGTAAATTTTAATAAAACTTATTCTTTATTTACAATTAAAGTGCTTAAAAATACAAAAAGTGACAGAAATTGTATATGTGGTAGTAAAATTAATCAATACTATGTGCTTGTAATTAAAAAGCAATGCTCTCCCACTGAAATGTCCTGTTACTTTCTTCAACTCAAATCAAATCTGATTCAAAAAGATATTTTACAGATGCAATGAAATTCTCATTAGGAGGCTGCAATATTTCTATATTTGTAAGAAAGTGATATTAATTTTTGGATTTAACATTTTGCATTATATTAAGTGTTTCAACAACTAAGCAATGCAGTAGATTTGGCGAAACAATAAACTATCATCACATTGAAAACATTGCTTTTTGATTTTCTAAAATATGCTTCTATCTGTAAAATAATTTATTCTAAATTTAATTCAGTTTTATAAATTTGACGAATTTCTTTCCATATATATGTTTGGTTTCATTTATAATTTATGAACACTAACACCAAATTTTCGTTCGTTGTATAATGTAAAGCAAGTATTACTTCACTTTTCTCAAACAAACAAAAATTGTAGACATAAAAGCCGATTCTTCATGGCCGGGAACTCATGGACGTCGAGCCCTGGAGCCACTGAGGACCCACCATGCAAAGGGAATTATGTATTAAATTCGTTGAGCCTCAACATCCTTACGTTGGTGATGTATGGAAGTTTGGGGAGTGAGATACCAACTTAGGTTTCAATCTCGTCTCCAGACTGAGGTTCGTGCCGTGGTAGTCTAGTGGTCAAAGTAACGGACTCGTGGCTTGAGTGTCATGAGCAGGGGCGTCTTAAGATTCTTTGAGGCCCTGGGCCCAGATAAATCTTTAGAATTTTTGAGGCCCTGAACCCCTCTTAAAAAGTAGGCCCTATCTGAGATCTTTAAAAGTAGAAAGTATATAACATGCGTTGACAAATACTCGTTCAAACGGTAATTTAAAACAAATTAATGTGCATGGCTCAACTGAGATGGCCGCATTTCGATTAAATGAGTTAGATGATTGCTTATGGTGTTAGGCCTAGACATGGACAACAGTCATCACATAATAATACAATCTTACCACTTTTGCCAGTTGACATTAAGTTTGGAATTCCTTGGCTTTGGGAGAATACGTACGGGAATAATATTTGACCACATTAAAATTATTCGTATCATGATCTTATTAAGACAAAGTCGAGAGCAAAATGAGGCCCCACCGAAGGTGAGCCGGACCCAGTCGGCCCATGCCTTAAGACATCCCTGGTCATGAGCTCGAGCCTAGTACCGCTGAAGACCCGCCGTGCAGAAGAGGCCAATGCACGTTAAATATATCGACACTCAAACGTCCTCTCGTTTATGTAGAAGTTAGAAGAGAGGGGTGCAAGTCCAGCTGTCACCTTCTTCACATGACCGTGGCCAGTAGCGCACACAAAACATTTTCAGGGGGGGGGGTCAATGGTCGAAAGTCTCCAAACTCTTATCATACCTCAAGGCAACACCAATTGATTCTTCTGATTTAGTTAACAAAAAACATTAAAAAGTAAATTATTGAATTAATAGTTAGCATTAATTAATAAAGTAAATTGTTAATCACAAGTACTTAATTAAATTTTAGGTTATATATATGATTATAATCAACCAAAAAAACTCAAGGGCTTTGGGGGTTGTCCGGATCCACAGGACCCCTCCCCCCTTGTGTGGGCTACGGTCCGTGGCTCAAAATTAGGAAGTCCACCGCCAAAAACCTTCGAGTAGTTGAACAGTGGGACGTTAATATTCACACACTCACTCACTCAGACCGAGGTTCATTGTTAGAAAATCTTTCACAAATGACCCTTGTGTTGTTTCAGAGTGGGACATTAGTATAAAATCAATCAATCGACCTGTGAAGCAAACCAAAATGTTCTTCCTAAGCAACCAATTCGCGAACTCGTGGAGTCATTGGTTTGAATCCTGGTTCCACTGAGAACCCGTTATGTACAGGGGCTGATGCGCATTAAATCTGTTGATGCACGGAACCCTCTCGTTGACATGATGTGAAAATTTGGGGAGTGGGGTTCAAGCTCAGATATCATCTTCGTTGCTTGACCATGGCGGAGAATTACGAAGTCTGTTGCTTCGGAATGCGGCATTAATAATCTTTCAATTTCTTCTTTGATTGACTTAAAATACCTTCAACTATCTTTCTTAGGGAAAGAAAACCTAAGTGCAAATGAAATTTTGTTAAACTCAGATCGAAATTAAATCTGTCAAAAAAATTTTTAATAATTTCGGACAAAAAACGAAGTGATATAAATTTTCCTTCCCTAATGAATTCTCAATTTCTCCTTTCCAAGTCAATTCAGCGAAATACTATGATATTCTCCAAATTTACTGTTAAATGAAGAGCAGTTAAATTTATAATACAATTTTTACTTCTTAATTATTTGAATAATTACAATTAATGGAGTAAGTGCTTTAAAAACCATTAAAACTGTCTGTTTGTTACTTTTCTCAGTATACATTCAACTCTTTCTTTTACACGATTTTGAAATAACTCGGTTCACCAATATACTATTTTGCGCGAATTTTTTGTACTATCAAGAATTCCCCTCCCAATTTTTTCTGGAGTTACGGAGAATACCCGAATTTTATAACTTTTTTTTTTTTTTTTTTTTTTTTTGTCCTTCAACTTGAACACGGCATTTTGTTCTTCAGTACAATTGTACTTCGTGTTTAAGTGAGTGTTCAGTTCGTAGGATGAAATAAATAACTTCAATAAAGTTCTAAAAGTTGATGTTCAAATTAAAGTTATTTTTATTTCGATGGGGGAATTTCCAAAATAATTTAGCTGATGATAATACTTTCTATTGAAGGCCATAGATAATGAACGTTTTTCATCTGAGCAGCAGTTGTACTAGACATATATGACACTTCTGCTGATGTTTGCATTTTTAATCCAGTTCATAATAAACGTGCGCGCTTGTTATCAAGTAGCGTTAAATAGTTGTTAGTAGTTTAAATCCTAATTTCAATTTGAATTTTTATATGTTGTTTTTATTGTATTTTCATCAATTTACTCTAGTTTTAATTTTTTTTTTTTTTGTTATTAAAATTGATTTGTTTTTTGTTTCATAAATATGTATTATGGATTTCATTATGACTTTTTCTGCACTTTTTTTTTTGGAAAAACATTTAGAATGTCTTCCTTTTAAACGACTTTTTTAAAATTGTGAAATGGATTCCCAAACTTACTATAGGTCGCATGTATTTTTTTGCACGGTTTTCAAAATAGCATATCTACTGTTTAAAAAAAAAGTTGAGTGTAATTTTAAAAAAATTTAAAAAATTTTAAAATACTAATTTCAAAATATCATATAAAAATGATAAATTCTCATTTGAATGGTAATTCATATTTGTAATTTTCAACATTTTTCCGCTTCTGATTCTCCAAAACACAGAATCAAATGATCCGTGTCCACTTTGGCTTCTGATATCGTCGCCAACGGGGACGAATCCTCCGCCAAAAGGAGAATCGTGAGGAACTTTCACTAGCCGATGATGCTGTCTTGCGTAAGCGTGGGATTTCCTCGCCGCACTTTTCCAGGTGTAGGATAGGGCGGGGTGGCCGTGCATCTGCCCCATCTGCAGAAGAAAGCCCCATGGCGTGGGGTGCATCGGAAGGTGGTTGCGGGAAGAGGAAGTGGAGGGAAGCTAATTTAACGAAATCTGTTATATAGCGGTTTTCATTTTTCTCTTTTTTTTGTGTGTGTGAGCATCGTTTTATTCTTACTTTTCCCAACGGTGCGGCTTTTTTTTATTACTTGCATCTACCGTTCTGTAGTGGAATGGAAAGTTAGGTGTTTGTGACAACAGGAAAAGGCTAAAAGTGTAGGGAGAAGAGATTTTTTTTTTCTTACTTGAAGATGTGTGTTCCATTTTGGGTGCTTTGACGTCTGTCTCTCCCCAAACGAGAAGGTGGTTAGCGAACTTTCTTTTCCGCTGATGTGAAATGGAACGGAATGTTCGAATTAACTTTCCCTCCCCCCTTTCTTTTCGTGTGGGATTCCGCAATAATTCAGAAATGGTCGGTTTAAAAAAAAGATTTTTATTTTATCTTTGTAAAGCTAAAAGTTTGTACGAATTAAATTTAAAAAGTACAAAACACAGTCGGCTTCCGATTTAACGAACTTTTCTGTTTCCCCAATTAAAATTAAGACAAAAAAATCCCTATTTAATGAATAACAAACTCTGAATTTTCAAATTATTCAGCAGCTGGGATGTTTTTTATTAGTTTGTATCAAAAATAAATTATAGTTTTAAAAAAAACACGCTTTTATAGTTAATCGAACTAAAAAATAAAAAAATAGTTTTATTAGTATAGACACAATTATGCAATTTTAAAATTAAGAGGAAGTGAATGTTTGCACGAACAAACTATGTGAAATTAACTTCTGTTTCTATATCACAGGTTAGAAATTTATTACTCCACATATAATTGGTTATTAAATCTTAGGATACCTTTATAAATCTGTATTATAACAAATGATTTAATATACCTAAGGATGCATAATCATAAGAGAGATTGGAAAAAAGAGAATTACTTATAAAGTTTTGGAAGTAATAGAAAATGATGAAATGAAAATGTTCGGTCCACTTTTAAATAATATTCTATGGCAATGGTTTTCAAACTATGTTCCAGGGAACCCGAGGGTTCCACAAAACATGTCTAGGCATCAAAATAAAAAAATCGAAAAGAAATTACGAATGTGTGTACAAAATGGATTTATGTTTTTTATGGGCTGGATTGAAAATTCATTGCATTAATTCAATAAAAATCAGGATTTATTTCTGATTTTACAAGAACGTGATTGAACTATCACTAGATTCTATGTTGAAATACAGATATGAATGCGAAGATATTGATTTTTAGTTAAAAGTTTTCTCGGAATAAATATCCTTTAAAATCTAAATTTTAACAAGAACAATTAAATTTTAGGTTGCAAAGTCATGCAGAATACACAGGATTTCTCCCACAGTTATAAACATTTTAATGTCATTTAGAACAGTGTATTAAAGTGAAAAATGTTTTGAGGTAACAAAAACAAAATATAAAAATTGATTAAAAGCAGAATGTGAAACGTGACTGCAGAAAATTTCAATAGACTTAGACTTTGATCATTTGCGTAAAAAAATGCAAGCACATATCCCAGTTACTACCGTATTTACTGGAATCTAAGTCATCCTCGATTCTAATCCGCACCCAAAATTTTCTACACGTTTTTGAGAAAAAAATAAAAAATTGTGTAAAAAAAGGTTCATTAATATCCGATACTTAAATTTTTTAAAAAAATTTTAAGAAGTTAATAATTTATTTTACCAGTATTAAAAACTTCTAAATACATACATGAATCTATAATTAATCTAACCATCAGTACCACGTTTCGAAAATGATTGGTCTTTCCTGATGTCATAGCTGATTATGGAATTGGTGCCGGTCGCCATTTTCCCACACGATATCGTCTTCCGCGCCGTTTGTTATGCAACATTTAAAAAAAAAAGAATGAATTATTGGAGAATTAAAAAGAGTGTTGTAAGAGATTGTTGAACATTTTCAAGGAAAAATTATATCATTTTGCTTACGCCATCGAAGTATATTTGTTTCATCCGAGTTAAATTTTCCATGCTTGCGTCATACTGAACTCATCTTGAAGCTATATTTGATGTGTTGTTGTTGCTCATGCCACCTGTCTGACATAGTCAGATCGAGGCCCACGAAATTCATCATGGCATTGGGCTATATTGTACGCCTGTCGTTAACCGTAGCTTTGAGCACCATGCAGGTGACAGAACGATTTGGCTCGATTCCACCCCAGTTTTGAGGGAGAACTCCCTGGGAGTGATCAGGTGCCTCCCACCTCTCTTCCCCTTTCACCAACCTCACGAAAGGACTTGTGGCTCGACGGCTATTTAGAGTACCCTCATTGCACGAAGGCACTATGCATTTACAAACATCCATGTCTTCTCCGGGATTTGGACCTAGGCCCTACGGCAAAGCACTCAGCGTCGCTAATCACTATACAAGATGGGCAGCAATATTTGATGTTTAGGTAATTGGAAGGAATCGTATACAAAAAAATTTTCTAAATAAGAGCGGACAACAATGTTTAGGATAGACTAAATACTGGAGACAGATTGTGGAATAGGAAAATTCATCGATGAAAGTGGCCAGAATGGACGGTTACATTTTTCCTTTTGAAAGGTGTAGAAACTCAATTTCCTCCATCCAACAAATGTTTTGCCTTCGATTCTAAGCCGAATCCCCTTTTCAGCAGCATTAAAACTGGAAAATATAGAGCGGCTTAGATTCGAGTAAATACGGTACTTATAATGTATGTGTAGGTGACACCTGGAGCATATATTAATATTATGAACGAGTAAATTGAAATTAACATTATATATATATAAAATTTCAAAAACAAGTACAACATTTTTTTTATTTATCTTTACATGAAGTACCTATAACATGTTGATCTAGTTTAAATATTATTTTATGATATATTCTCCCAAAAGAGAGAGAAAGAAAGAATGGGGGTTCTCCCAGAATATACACAAACGCTTTATGATTCTAAGGGTTCCATGAGTCAAAATACCACTGTTCTATGGAATCGCTTTTCTTGTTTTAAAAATATTGTTTGTCATTGACACGAGTTCTATGCCACATCCTGACATTTAATTACCTTTTTATTAATGTTAATTATAACTTTCTCCACTGCTGAGCATATGTTTTTCCTCAAAAACATGTTTAGTAAAGCAAAATGTGCGTTTTCTTATATAAACATAATTTCTGAGAAAAAGTCAAACTGCAACAGCTGGTGCTGTCGTCGGCAGATCTTTGATCAAGTTTCATCCAGAAATCTTCTTTCAAAAATTTGAATTCGTGTTTCAGAAAGTGACATCCCATCTAATTATTGTTATACAAATTGTATTTTTTCATTTTTGTTCAGTACATTCTGATTTTTTCGGAATATATATTAATGACGTCTGTTTTGATTATGCAACATGTTCTCAAACTGATATTGTGAATACCTTCTTTTTGTTAAGCCTTTCACAACTTATAGATAATCTGCTACGATTCCCAGTTTTAAAAATATTCCCTTAAGACATCCCAACATTTTCTGATTTAGACTGATTCCTTACGTCATACTACAAAAAGAAACACCAGAGTTGATGGTGACAGACCCCAGTATATTGAGCCACTGAAGTGACAAGCACAATACATGAACTGACATTTCACACTCCAAACTACCACATAACGCCAACATTAGGACTTTCAACCTCCACAGATTTAACACGTTCATCAGTTTCTCTACTCTGTAAGTGTCATCAAGACTCTAACAAACACAAACAAAAACAAAATGCCGTCATGATGATCAATTGGTTATCGAGACCTTTTGTCTCATTCAGTTCAGAGCAATTCAGCTGAGATCACCCCATTTTCAGATTTAAAAAAAAATGCCTCACCATCGATATATCATTTGCATGGTCAGTGCACATGTTGTATATCGTTTATTATAATGATTCTTGAAAGTCCAGCGCAGTTTTATTTAGTGCAGTTTTCATTTTAGCGGACGAAAAAGGGGGCATTCCATACTCGTCATCACCAATTTCACTCAAATTTATAGAACAAGTAGGGTTTGGCTAGAAATGAAAATACCCGTAGTAGAAACTCCAGAGGGCCAAGCGTATATAAAATAAAAATATTTCGTATATGAACCATTTACTTTACACCACATGGCGAGTATGAGTTGGTGTAGCGGTAAGAGCTCGGACTCGTAGTACGATGGCCGTGGGTTCAATTCCCAGTGTGTAGACTTTTTTTTCTCAATTTTTATATTATTCATTTTCTAATTAAGCAACTAAGTTAATAATTTATTTTATTCGTTTATTTATATGCAAAAGGCATATAGGACGTCACTTTTTAACAAGCGCATTTTTAACTGGACAAAATTTGGAGTTGCGATCTTTCCCACCGTTATTTAAACAGAAACTCTTCTTTTTTCTCCTTTATTGGCTATCTTCCCTCTTTGGGGAATATCCCATAAACGTGAATAGTCGTTTAACAAAAAGATTCGTTTTTAAATAAATTATTAACTTCTTTGCTTGATTAGAAAATGAATAATATAAAAATTGAGAAAAAGAGAGAAAAAAAAGTCTACACACTGAGAATTGAACCCACGATCATCGTATTACAATTCCAAGCTCTTACGGCTCCGCCAACTCGTACTCGCCATGCGGTGTAAAGTAAATGGTTGATATTCGAAATATTTTTATTTTCTATACGCTTGGCCATCTGGAGTTCCTACTACGGGTACTTTCATTTCTAGCCAAGTCTTACTTGTCGTAAGATCTTTGATCGGCGGTTTTTATGCCGTGAATTCGAGCCCACTTCTACCATAACAAGAAAGGTTATAGCATATTAAATGAAACCGAGCCTCTAAAGTTCACACGTAGTACGGAGTAAAAGTTAAAAAGAAAAATGAGCTCTGGTACCGTCCCCTTCTTTTGATTATGGCTCAAAATTATGAAAGAATTAACTATTTGCATTCATGCAGCTTCTAGCGTGATGCTAATCCAAATCAAACTAGCGATTTTAGTTTTGGACTATTTTTATATCCTAAAATGTGTTTTTAATTGTATATATGTTGTGTTACAGTACAGAAATGAATTAATCTGCAAATTAGCTAGGTAATCTACACATTAACTTGTGTGATCCCTTTAAAGTGCGGTAAATTGCTTCATTTCTCAATTTATTTTGATAATCGAATTACCTATACATAATCTGCACATTACCTACTACACACTCGTTAAAAAGCGAAAATAAGA
The DNA here is from genome assembly GCA_019973975.1 of Trichonephila clavata. Taxonomy (NCBI): domain Eukaryota; kingdom Metazoa; phylum Arthropoda; class Arachnida; order Araneae; family Nephilidae; genus Trichonephila; species Trichonephila clavata. The sequence goes on from BMAO01011323.1 coordinate 17,656, forward strand.
TCTTTGGTGGAACATCAGCCACGTTTCTATTCGTTTAAATTAAATGTTATTTATTTTTCGACATCTAGAGAACCATATTAATACAATCAAGTGAGCAATAAATTAGTTGATAGAACCAATCATCACAATCAATTGAAAAACTATAATACAAAGAAATGAATGGTTTAAAATATTATTGCAACTAAGACGGCATGAATTTGCGAAACATAAGGCGTAAAGGATCTTATATAGTCGCCCATGCAATTTAGCGAACTATAATTTCTTTTATCATGGTAGCGATTGCCATATCGGTATGGGTAGATATACTTTGTAATACTGGAATTTTTAACATTTAAATTATTTCTGACACTTAGCTAGCATTCTGACTTTTTCTCATGTTTCATTTCTTACGACGACCAATACGTTCTGGTCATCATAGTTAAATTTATTATAGGTTAATTTAAAGAGGCTTCTATTGAATACATTTACTGTCTATACAAGTCTGTTTCTAAATGTTTTGTACAAATTATTGTGAGATGAGTCAACATGTTTTCAATCAAATTCCCTAACACAAAGGAAATGAGAGAAACAAACTTTTGAACTCTAACGATACGGGGATTGACAATGCGAAGATTACCTATTTAAAATGTGGAAAACTCTTGATTCTATATATATATATAAATATTTCTTGCAACGTTTTTCTTAATGAATAGATCTTTGAAACAAAAGGATTCCTGTTTCATTTCCACCACCCAGTCTTATCCAGAAAGCACCTGAAGAAGTCTTTGACCTGCCGTTGCACCACCCTAGAGCGGCAGAGAGAGTGCTAAATATAGTTTTATGAGCAGGGAGAGTCGGAAAAGAAAAGTGGACATACACACTCACGGAATAATATAGCGGAAGCAGTGAATTTTTGACGCGGCACCGTTAGGAACCCGCAGGAAAAGGTGTGGGAGACGTTTTGTGAAGAGGGGGGATTTTCTATGGAGTGGTTGTGTTTTCACCGCTCCTGCTCAAAGCGGTGGATGGTGTAACTGATTTTATTGCTTCTTTGTTCTTTCCGAGTATTTGGGAGGTGGAAGGAGAGAAAAAAAAGATGTTTTTTTAAGAAGCGGAAAAAGTGTAATAAATCAGACTTTTTTTTTCCTTTTGTAGCTTTATCGATTTTTTTAAAAATTGAAATAAGTAGGATATTATATATATATATAATCCAACTACGCTTCTCAGTCGTAACTAAATGTTGCTTAATTTGTGAATCCGTTTATAATTTATCATCTCCTACCTTTGATTCAATTCATGCATCATTTTGGGTTTTTAATCTATGACACACACCAACACGCATCTTCCCCTTCTTGTATGTTATCGAATCGAAAGTTTCTATTTTAAAAATGAATATCTTTTTATTTGTACCTTTATGAAAATGGGATATTTATTTTTTAAATGTGTCTAAAGATTTGTTCCTACTAATTATGGAACAAAATTTAACTAAGCAGTGTACTATCTTTTGGTAGCCGTAGCAGCCTAGGGATTATGGTCCCGAATTCGGTGCCAGATTTCCGCGGGTTCGAGTTCTGGTGCTACTGAAAACTCTCCACGTAGAGGGGGTTGATGCTTGTCGAATCTGTAAAGTTGGTGTGATGCGGTAGTTTGTAGAGGAAGCCAAGCGCAGGTATCGTCTTCGTCACTTGACCGAGGCTCAAAATTACGAGGTACATTACCAACAGCCCTCGTGTTGCTTTATAGTTCAATGTTAATATAACACTCAATCACACAACTATCTTTTGGGGAAAAAATAGGATTTATTGAGACTTGTATGCACACATCGTTCTTTAGTTATGGCAACTCCATGAGTATTTTAATGTCCATAATAATTTGTCCTTTTTTTATTTCCTGTTCTAGCGAATTTCCTTTGAACTCTATGTCAGTAATTTTATACACCTTTTCCCTTTAAAAATTTTTAGTATTTCTCTTTTTTATTTACAATTGGAAATCGTTAAAGTGGTCAGAAACTGATGGGTATAAAAAAGATATTTTTTTTTCAATACAGCTCTACTCGATATGTTAGTAAATATTAATAAAGTAAAAAAAAGTTCATTTTTTTATGCTTAAACTTAGTCCTTAACTTATGTCTTTCAAATAAGAAATTTACGTCTAACATGAATTTTATGTTTTTTAAATTCATAATTATTAAAAAAATTTCATTCGCAGCATGTAATGGCGTGTGAAAAAACTACTTTTATGGCTGGTGTTACATTAAAAAAAACGTGGACGAAGCCCCAAGACTTAATCTGTATGTTAAAAACTAAAAACCTGTTGGTATTTGGGAGGGGTTTGAGCTCCCAAACCCCACCCTTGTGTACCCCACTGCCAATACGCGTCATTTAAATATTCTGAAAAAGAAAATAATGCAACACATTTTAATTAAATATAGCTTTCTTTTGAAAACACTACTAAAGAAATTATTTTTTAAAAACCTTATAAAACGACACCATATATCACCGAACAGCCATATTCGTGCATGAATATATATATACAAGAAGGTACATCTGTTGATGTCGATCTCGAGCTGCTGCAAACGAACTCCCATAACAAGAAAAAGGGGGGGGGGGTATTCGAACTATTGATCTGATTATTACAGATGCTCCAGTACCCCTTTCCATCGACAGATATTATACATCGCACCTTTACTCTTCATTCTTCACAGATGCCGTTAGTTCCCACCGTTCTAAGCTCCTCTTCCGCCCTACTTTCGGAAAAAGGGTTCCAGCCCCAAAGGTGATTTGAGGAACGATAGGGTTTGGGAACTTTTCTCTCAACCCCCTGTGCCCCCCTTCTTTCCTCTTTGGATCACCTTCGGGTGAACAGTGGACCAGAAATTGAAATGTTTGAAAAACTGTTAAATTACTTGAAAGGCCATTAGTCAGTAAAGGGTGAATCGGTATTCTTTGGGACAGTGGTGTCACATTGGTAAATCGAGAGAAACCGACCTTTCCCTCTTTCGCATTGATATAAAATCTTTCTCTTTGCCGTTTAAAATGAATAAAGTTAAAAAAATTTCTTCAATATCATATCTTACCACATTCTTTTTTTTATGTGAAGCCTGTTTCTGAAATCTTTAGCATTTGGAGCATTTTTTGTAATCTAAATTTGTCCTTCTTGGCACGCAGGATGGATAAGGAAAATTTCAAAGTCTTTTGAATATAAGGTGAAGATTTGAGCATGCGTGGGATTAAATATGATTAGGCATCTTCCTTGATAATTCTTAAGAGCAAAGTCCGTTATTTTTAGTTCAATGCACAGCTTGAGACCCGTGACAGTTCAGTAGTTATGGTGAAGGGGCTTTTTGTGACCAATAACATCTCAAATCGATAAGTTAGTAAAACCCAAGATACATTCGATTTTATCAAAAATCGTTATATTAAATAAAAGAAACTAAAATTATATAACTGGAACTCCTGCTCCTGTACTAAGAAAGTGGGTTATTTTAACAAGTGTTGTTTTGTCACTTGTTCGTAGCTTAAAATTGCGGACTTCTTGTCCATTTAGTGCTAGTATGAATCTAGTTACTATAAATCTAAATCAATAACGCGTGATTCAAAGAACATCTTTGACAAGCACGTTTTTACCAAGGAAAAATTATTCTACGAATATTACAAAATAATTTTATTTGTTATTTTTTAAATACGACACGGTGGCATGACTTATAGGAATACAGCTTAACACCATAACTGTCAATTAAAAATGAGGTGATTCTCTCTTTAGTGTCACTGTTTTTCATATAGGTGCGCGTAGGAATGTATTGGGGGGGGGGAGAAAAAAGGCATAGATAAGCAAACTTTTCTCTGATATAAGTAAATCCTTCGCAAACACTGTCAAGGTTTTCTTATTGCATTCCAAAGCTTCCGGAATAGTTTTCATGATAGCAGCGCAAAGAAAATAATCGTATTTTGGAAAGACGTTTACATACGTCCAGAAAACTAATAGTACAAGTTGAATGAAACGGATATATACGTCATCAGCAGTTAAAGGGTTAATAGTTAGAGGTCATGAATTTAGGACTCGATTCTTCTAAAATCCACTCAGCAGAAATAACGAAGCGGGTGTTTGCAATAAGATTAAAATTAGTGCATCCTTAAAAACTTTGTAGTATAGAATTGTAAGAAGTAAGGCGCCCCTCTCATCTTGTAGTTGTGGTTTAAAATCATGTTATTTTACAGCAATAGACCTTGGCACAAACTCGGGTATAACAATGAAATGATTAAAATGAAATCGAAGTAGTTTTTAATGCATGATGAATTTGAAATTTTTTCTTTCTAATATTTATTATCTATAAAAATGTGAATTTTTTAGTTTCCTTAAAGATCTCTTTTCTTATTAAATTTAATTCAAATTTTCTGCAGGTTATATCCTAAAATTTTTGTAATGAGTTTTACGAATGGTTAAATGTTTTATCCTATATCTAAACAAAACTCAGTGGCGCAACAGTCCACGAGGACCAAAGCCTATATCAGTTTACGTGACCTTGAGCAATGTGGTTCAGGAGACTTTCCGGTCAGGTGGTCAGTATGGTGCGAAACCCCCAGTGTTTAGTTCCCGAGCAAGCTTGATACTCATTTATCTACCCACTGAAGGGATGAAAGGATGAGTTAACCTTTCCCAGCCCGGTTTTTGAGCCCCAGACCTTTGGCGTAGAAGCCGCGATACACTACCACTCAACCACTGGGCTTCCATCTTATATCTGTCAATTGTTATAACTTCAACTGTAAAATTTGTATGATATTGTTATTTAATTTGGCTATCAAGCTCGGAAGATTTTCCCTTTTCTTCTTTCACTAAATTTGCAATTATATGGCAAATTATTCAAACCCAACCGAGCTAATTACGCCTTTTTGTATTAAAATAAACCAAACCGAATTTTAAAAATATTTTACTAAATTCGAACTATTATAATCTGCGCTTTTAAGGAATCCAATAAGCAAGAATTATAGAGCTGATTTATAAGGCAGTGCAGCGTATATATTCAAACAGATATTTAGCTAAGCATCAGAATAGCTATCAACGATCGAAATTTTGCATGTTGTATGAAAAGATTTAAGAAATTCTATTTATTAGCAAAGATATATAAATGGATGAAATTGAAAAATTCTCCCCCTCCCCTTCAAAAAAAATTCCATAAGACATATTTATATCTTTAGCCTCTTCTTTCATATGTTTATCTTTATTCATTCACTCTTAAGAAAAAGTGAAAAAACTCTTGAGCTAGTGTGTCAAACTCGTAGGTAGCATATTACCCACAACAAATATTTTCTCGGCCCAATTAACATATTACTAGTTGTATTGTGAATCAACCCGCTTTTTTTCCTTCATTAGTAGCAACGATCATTTTAACACCTTATAGTAAAATATTACCTACCATTTTCCATTAATTTCCTACTGACTTGTTTGATGTGTGTGCATAACATATAAAATATTTTACTTTCCAAGAACAAGAAAGATAAGCTTATTTACGTTACACTTACTAAGTTGTACAGTTATTCTGTGTCTAACAGTGGCTTAGCTACCACCGTATCAGCCGTATCAATGATACGGGGACCCAAGCTTCAGGGGCCTCAAAACGAGTCAGCAAAAAATTACAGAATGTTAAGGGATTCCAATAAAGGGCCCACTCAGGTCCAGCTATGCTAGTGGTGCCTAGTAAGTTATTCTTAAGAAAAGGTACTATCTTTTTATTACAATTTTCTGTCTTATGTTTGCGATTACTCATCTGTTTTAGGCCCTAAAATTTTGTATCTTTTTATCAAAGCGAGACAGTAGTAAAACTGAACAAAAAATTGCCCTGATGAACTTTTCTGAATTGTTTTCGAAAAAAGTGAGAATTTTTATGAGAAATAGAAGATATAAAATAACCTGCTTGATATGTATAATAATGGTATTAGTGCATCAAACTTATTTATAACATAAAACAGTTTGTAGTGCAAATTTCAATGAACAATACTCCTATAAAAGTAATATGAGGAAAGATAGCTATAGCTGTAATTACATATAGTACTACCGGTGAGATTTTTGCTCGTAAGAAATTGGCTCGAAGTTTGAAATATTTTTGAATTCTTAGTTCTAGAATAGATATTTGTCAAAAAATACTCTAGATTCTTTTAAAAGACAATATTTATTAAATCCTTGCGTTGCAAAATCACACTATATTGATATTTTTTGTGAAATGTTATTGAAAAACCTCCATGGATTACTGAAAATATTCACAAGAAAAATTTGAATTTTAAACAATGTCGTGAGACAGTTGCGAACATAATAGTATAAACAATAAGTTACCAAAATAGATCTGCGTCATAAACCGTAGATATATGTTATTTTTTTAATCTCTTGGACTCCCTGAAATTTTATTGTTGGACCACACTTCTTTGGAGTGTCTACCCATCTGTTTATCATGACAGAATCACTAAATCAATTTAAATCGACTCATCTTTCAAGACTGATTTATCGGCTTGGGGTCGCCTTCTCTACATCAGACCTTCATCAAAATCTGGTTGTCCCTCCATTTGATAAAGAAACCGACATCCTATACAGGATAAGATATATGGCAGGAAGATGACACACGCTATGTTACACATCCGAAGAAATTTTCTCTTTTTCATCCTGTGCCTCATGGAACAAGCTATTCATTTTTGGGATTATTTAGTAGTTTATTTAGAGGGAATCGCTACAATTTTTTTTTTTCTTTCTCCTGCTGAATTGAGTTTTATTGCTGTTTCTTGAATGAATTTAATTAAAGATGATACGAAGTGAAATTCAAATGATATTTATGGTTCATTCTTGTTTCATTTATTTTTGAAAAATACATACAGTGAAAATCGCTCAACACAAAACTGAAGGGACTGAAATATTTTTTTTGTGTTAAAAGAATTTCTAGTTAAAGGATATTACAAAAACAAAAAAAAAAAACATCCAAATATCAACAAAATTAAGTTTATTAGAATTTAAGGTCGAAGGTAGAAAATCCACCATTCTCGTATCATGATCCAATGCACCACCCAACATATTCTTTTAATTATGTCAATTTTCAAAAACAAAAACAGTAAAAAATTAGTTATTGGATAAATAATTGTCATTAATTAATAACAAATGCTTAATTAAATTTTACGTACTATATACATAGGATTATAATCAATCGGAAAAAAAATCCAGGACTTTGGAAGGGGGATGGAGTCCGGACCCGGGAGTCCCCCCCCCCCTTCTTGAGTGCGCCACTGATCATAACAAATAAATATTGAAAAGAGTTTTGTTTTACATGATTGGAAGTACCCACCTGAATAAAATTATTATTATTATATATACACCCGGGGTTTCAAAAAAAAATTGAAAGTTCTTTTCTTAAAATAATGAAACCATTAAAACACACAGATTTTATTTAAATTTTATTTTCAAACCAGACATTAGCATTTTAGTTAAACGTAAAATTTCTTTTCAGAAATGACTGAAATAATTTTTTTTTATCATATCATTTCTCAAAAACAATGTTTGTATGTATGTGTATATCTCCCCCCCCCCCGCTATTATTCATGACAATAAATAATAGTTCAATTTAGTGATTTCGAAGTATTTAGAGCCATATTTGAATTCAATTTCAAAATACATAGTCATTTCTCATTTTAATCTTCCTTTAGACAATTTTAACAAAGCAAGCAAAAAGAAGTAAATTTATGCAAAAAAGGTTTTTTTTTAAGTACTTTTGATGTACAAAAAATCTAATGAAGTTTTTATAGTAATTTTTGACACCTTCTCGGAAAAATATTTTTCTTCAAAATATTTTGGCTACAAATATGATAGTCTAATAACATGTTGATGAAGAAAGGGGCAGTATCTCTACATTGTGTGATTTAATATAGTCAGTGGTTTTATCTTTTTCCGCTCGAACAGTTGTCTAACAATTTTCCTGAGGTTGATGGTGATCTAAGCAGGAAGGAGAATTATAAAAATAGGGAGCGGGAAAAACTCGACCCTCATAAATTGCACCGTTTTAAAAAACCTAGGTTACTTTGTGGTATGAGTCATAAGATATTGCACACTGTGAATCATCTTTTTATCATCAGATCTCTGAATAGCCAATTATGTTTTTCAAAGATGTCTCATTTTTTTTTAAAGTAACTTTTATTTTGAGACTAAAAGTTAAAATTCCCGTGAGTACAAGAATGGTATTATCAATTTCCACAACTTAAAAAACTATTGTAGAATGTGTTTTTAAATAAAAAGATCTATACAAAGATCAGTTTTAGTTACCAAGGGAGCATATATATAGTGCGTGCGTGTGTGGGGAGGGGGTTAAGAATCAAATTTTTCTATGAAATTTTCAGATGCGATTATAATAAAACATAAAACAATAGATTTAATGTGTCAAAAGATCGAATTTATTTTTACTCTTCCGATTACAAAATACTACCCCTTAGAATTAAAATTATAATTCCATTGTAAGTTTACTATATTGGCGACCTCTCCGAGTAATTTTTGCGCAATCCACTGTCTTTTTGCAAACATTTTTAGAGAAAAATAATTTAATCCAAAAAAGAAAGCTCCGTAGGAACACTTCTCGAAATAAACATGGCAGCCTCTTAACTGTTAGTGAATTTTTAATAATTTGACCGTATATCAATTATTTCTTGGGTTTTCCCTATTGCATATAAATTATTCCAATGCCAACAATCGTTTGATAAAGTATTGCTGAATTTTTCTTCAAAGAGATACGATTTATAAGACAAATTTATCACTGTTACGACATACGTATTTGCATAATTAGGTTCACTGTTAATTAACAGCAGACATTTCTTTCAAGTGGTTAACTACAATTTATTGGTAACTAAAACAATAATTCCCTGATTGCTACTAAAAGAAACAATTATCTGAAAACCCGCTAAAATATGCCTTAAGGTATATGACTACCCTAAAATTGTAAATTTTGTCAAAAATTGACAAATTTTTTAAGGATTTTATTTTATAGGCCATCTTATTAGTTTTATAAACATACCAAGTTTATTATTTTCCGTTCACTAGAACAAAAACTACAAGTGTTTTAGTAAAAGCAGATGCCATTACTTTAAGCAAGATGTCATACTTTAAAACGCGTTTTACTCCAAATGTGTCTTTTTGAAAATGCTCAAACAGGGACAGCGTTTGCTCAAAAAGTTTTAGAAATAATTAACTGAAACTTTTTTGTGTACGCTCTGTATAATATAGAAGTGATTGAACCTTCACTATATTCAGATTTATCAATCACTTTTTTTTTACAAAATTTAAGTCCCTTATGTTAATATAATCACTGCTTTTTTAAGCAATTTCATATAACAACTAAGATAAAGTACTCTAGTTTTTTAAAAATGAAAATATCTCTTATCCTGAAGGTCATTTAAAAAATGAATAACATAGCTGCACATCAAAACTGAAAAATTGAGAATGTGTTCATAAACTTTTGGTACCGAATGGGCTCCGTTTATGTAATTTTTTGTAAATTGTTACCAGTTTTTTCCCATTTTAGTAATACTAATTTCTTTTTCTCTTCTTAATTTCAGCATATTTTTCTTAAGATGCACTAAATAAATCTAAAAACCACAAAAAAATTCTCACATCTCTATTTTTTTTTTTAAAGTTGCCGCAAGTAGTTGGATACTTTAACAGGGAAAATTTTTTAAAGTTTGTCTTTCACAATTAATGCTTTTATATTCTCGTGATCTCTTAATGGTCATCATTAATATAAACCAAAATATTGGCAACTTTCTCGCCAATTAACTTTATTAAAATTTCCGATTTTAATTCTTTTGGCACATTTTTGTGCTTAAATGCTCATCCTACTGAATCACAACAGATAGATCCCATGTTTTGCTTTTTCTTATCTAAGAATCTTTTTTTTTTCAATTGTTTTCACTTGCACTCCTTTTTTCTCATTCACTCGCTGGAGTTGAGTGGCAGGGAGCTGCATGCCAGTAATATTTAAATAAAGAAAATAAAAAAAAACACGTGCCTATATATAGATAGAAAGTTCCCAATTCAAAGCAAAGCGAGCGTCGCCGACCCTGCCAAACCTGAAGCTTATTTTAAATTCACTCTTCAGCAATACGTGCCTAAAGAAGTTATCACTTAAAAATGAGCTGTATCTCTCGTAAGCTATTGTTGAATTGATGTGTTTCCGGATGATTTTAACTAAGCAAACGAAACTAAAATCAGTATTATCTAGAATTCATTGAGCATTTTCAGAATATAAGAATTGAATCTAAAAAAAGATAGAGAGATGGTCAAAATAACACTTTAATGGGAAATTCTGATTTAAAAACAAATTATATTTCGTAAATAGTCGTTTCAAAATTCAGATTATTCCCACCCCCCTCCTCTTTTTTCAATACTTACTATTAGTTCACAATCTCCCTATATATATATATATCTTGTTCAATCAATTCAATCGTCACCTTCTATTCATCCATTCAAGTTCGAATACAGTTTTTAAATTTGTAGTGAATGACACTTAATGTTAACACAGTTTTCATATATTAATTCATTAATTAAATTAAAAAATGAATAAATTATAACAAACAAAAATAATAGTCCAACAGCATATGTAGAGGAAGTTCGTTCGTTGTGTCCCTGTAGCGCAATGAATAACGCGTTGGACTTTTAATCCAAAGGTCGTGGGTTCGAATCCTACCTGGGATGGCCTAATTTCTGAGAATGGGATTCATGAATGAAAAAATAGTAGCAAACAAAAATAATAGACTAACATCATGTATAGAAAGGAAAATCGCTTTCTCTATTTTGCCACTTAATATTGCGATTCTGTCATATGAATGTACATATTTATATTAATTTTAATTATTTACTAAAAAGTAATTAAATTAAAATTTTCTTTGTTAGACCAAAGTAGGAATTAGTTTAAAAAAATTTTTTTTTGTATATTGTTTGGTCTTAATAAGTTTAGCATCTGATATAGTCGCTCATTTACTCGTTAACACAGTAAGCAAGTCCAACACCTTTGAGGTGTTAGTTTGCATGTTTTACCTGCTAGACGTAAAGGTCATTGACAAAACCTCTACAACGTGTCTAAGTATTCCAATATAACCGAACTGAAGATCGTAAGTCAACGCGTGAGTACATTTTTTTGCACAGTAGGGGGAGTACCTTAAAATGTTCTCCGATTTCTTCGCATTTATTTGAACAGTCTAGTTACCGATGTTAAGTTGGCAGATGTTACCTTCACTTACTTAGCCTACGCAGCGTGGGAGCGCTTTTCACTTCAACTCCCTTCTCACACTGTCCTCCCCCTTGCCTCCTCCCCCACGCAACGCAACCTGTCACAGTTACGTAAGATCGAACATCTCGTAGGTAGAGCAGTGGCCCCCACAAAGAAGCTTACTCCTTAAAAAAGAGGGGGAGGTTTTAGGGGGAGTACCGAACGATTGGAACAATGTTTGCATCTCCCTCCCCCTTCCACTCTATTTATAAAATCGTGAGTGGAAGTGTTGGTAACATTTCTCACGGGTTTGAAGAAGAGGTTCCCTATCCCACTGAGCTATTCTGCATACCTTTCAACCCTGTCTATTGATCCGGCCAATAAGGTTCAAAAGTTTGATCAGTTTTTTTCAATATGAAAGATTTAGGTTTTTAAATTTCGAATCGGTTCTCCGGAAGTTCCACATAAGCATAATATAATCGAGTTAAATGTCTTTGACATGAACGACTTCCCCTACTCCTTCGTCCTTGAACAATCATTGAAACATGATATTCTCTGATTATTTCAGCAAAAAAAAAAAAACCTTGTGTGTGTGGTTAGTTAAACAAAATAAAAAATGTTAATGATTATATATACGTATATCATGTCTATGGGAAAACAAAGAGACGTATATAGGGAGAAAAAAAGTTGTATTTTCAATACCGGAAATGTCAATCAGGGGTTAATTAAGATTTTAGCTAAATAAAATGTTCCTTTTAAGTGACACATTATAGCAAAGAGAAAGTTATTTAATTACATTTATTATCAGAGCGTATGTTTTTTTAATTCAATGCATATAAAAAGAAAAAATACTTAAGCATTTTTTTTTAGAAAACACAGCACTAATCTGTCAATGTAATTATTATACAAATGTTTTAAAAACCCTATCTACGAATGAGAAAATCTTATTCTTTTTGCACACAGCCTAGTAGATAGGGACCACACGTTGATGAATTTATTTACTTAATAAGTACTTCTTTTTTTACTATCTAATTTCAGTGAAATTTTCTTGGTTTTCTCAGAATTGTCCAAAATTACCTCTTAGGATAAGAATTGTTGACGAAACGAATTGTAAGTTTTTGTTGTAATGATCATATAAGACACTTTCAGGCTCAATCGAATTTACATAAAGGGTAATAATCAAGTTGGGTATTTATTTTTTAAATTTCTACAATATACATGTATATTATGTTCAGTTAAATTTAAAGTACACAAATTAAGAAAATTTTTGGTGAAACTGGATCTATAATCCACGCAGTTGCTAAATAGGCTACTCTATCCTTTCCATAATCATAACTAGCATGAATTGCTTGAGGCAGAATAAAACAAGTAAATGTTATAGATATATAGCAGTATTTTTCAGTATTAAAATTTATTTAGTTATTGAATTTCCGAATAAAAGTTCAGCTTGGTAGTAAAATCAAAACAGGTGATGTAATAAGGATTTTAATATATTAGCCTCGTTATATTTTAGCATTCTTTACTTTGTTTTGTCTTTCACAACTTTAGCGACATTTTTTAAACCAGTTAACTGAGATTGACGAGTATTCTCGTCATGACACAAAATCCTGTAACTTGACGAGTATACTCGTCATGAGTAAAAAGCAGTGACCATGGCTATTTCAATTGTAATTTTTGAGAAAAACAAGACATATTCTTAAATTTCAAGATGTTTTGAATATTTTAAGACCAGGCCGGACTGAAACAATGTAATAAAGATATGAAAAATTTAAGATAACTCATGCTTCCTCGTATGCACCGGTTGAAACAGCTTATAAGTTTACATAACGAATCTATTTATGTGCGATGATAATGTTTTTTAGATGTTAGCCTAAGGAGGGGTAAAGGCAGAAGTCGGAAAGTTGATTTTTATGATATTCAATTTTAAATTCTTACCTTATACGTATTTAATTTTTCTTGCGTTCCTCAAGTAATGTGTATGTAATTTTGTTTATGATAATCAAATAAATAAGTATTCGTAATAAAATAGCCAATATTGTAAAATAAACCCACCTTTTTGATCTAATGTTTAACAGCAACACTTACTCTGCGATGGACGAGAGGCCGCGGTAGCCTAATGGCCAAGGTAACGGATCGTGGCTGGCTTGTCACGAGTTCGAGCCCAGTACCACTGAGACCCGCCGTGTAGGGGAGCAATGCACGTTAAATCTGTCGAGAGCTCAAGCGTCCTCCCTTGGTGTGGTAGTTAGGAGAGGGGGGGGTGCCAGCTCCGGTGTCGTTCTCGTCACTTGACCATGGTTCAAAATTACGAGGTCCGTCGCCAAAAGCCCTCGTGTAGCTCAACATTGCGACGTTAATATTCACTCACTGAGATTGACGAGTATACTTGTCATCGCTCGATTTCGGTGACAATCGGGGAGCCACAATTAACTGATAAAAATGTCAAATATTTGACCTTTGTTTCCAGATTATCTCTGAAAATCTAATGTACAACGCGGTTAACTTAAAGTTTAAATACTAAAAATTGCTGCTATTATAAGACAATCAGCGAAATTATTTTTAAAAGCTATGATAGTCCTATCAGTATAGTAGAGCTACAATCGTAAATCTGTGTATAAATTACTTATTGTAATATTTAATAAAAGCGTCTTTCATTTGCATAACAATATAAAAAAACTGAAAAAGCACCCTACTTTTTCACGATGAAAATAACTTTCAAAGAAAATGTAGTATATACTAATTAAGAGTTCGGTGATATTTTTAATGCATGCAGCAATAAGTTATTTCGTAATAATAGTATAGAAAATTTAAAGAAAAAGTGTTGAAAATAAAAGTACTTTCAACATTTTAAATAAACTTGTACACATTTTTGCTTCAAAAAATTGAGTATTTAAAAAAGATTATCTACTATTCTTCATAAATTCAGAAGTGTCAATATTTTAGTTTCATTTCTATTGTAGTCTTCATTTCCCCAAGCATCATGGCATGGATTTGACTAGATCGTTAATTATATCTGAGAGCTATGTTTGCCTTTCTTTTTGTAGAACACGTAGAAATGATCTTTTTTCGTTACTTAATGTTACTACATGGAATTTTAAGGCATTGACCACTTAACAGATTCAGAGATCTGAAATTATAGAACGAAATGATAAGTCCACCCAGAAAATCATTTGTGAGTGTATAAATGAGAGGGTATGCTTGAAAATATAAGGCAGTGGAAACAACGCAAAAATTCTGAATGTACCTGTGAAAAGAAAAATAATGAAATAAATCTAATTGGATCTCAAGTTAAGTATTTTTAAACTTTCTGAAAACTTTGCCTCTCATTGAGGCATTTTTTGTATTCCAATTGTTCGAAGTTGTCATCAGTAGGTTGCTTATAACGGCGAAGTTAGACAGAAAAAAGGTATTCGTCTGTTTGTGAATTCAAAAAAAGCTTCTATAATTTACTAAAACTAGGGATTGCAGCCCCGGGATCCCGGTATTTCTTCAAATCCCGGGATTAAAACAACTAATACCGGAATTTAATTTTTGTCTGAATTATATTTTGAAACATTTTCTCATCAAAATTTTCTAAGAATAAAATTCTCATAAGATTTATATATAATTTACATTTTTTTATGAAATATATACGCGCGTAGAATTTTTTATGTGCAATAAGTGGTAAAAATAATTTTTTAAAAAATATACACAGCTCTCATTTCTTGTACGCGGAAACGTCGCATAGATCTAAATACTGCAATACATACAAAATGGTATAAGCAACTTCTCAGAAATGGATTTTGTCACCATCCCTTCTTCAATTAAATGCTTCAATATAATAGTGGATCTACTTGATAGACTTGTCGCTTCAACCCCCCTGTGCATTAATAACAGTTCATGCAACTGGATCTTCTATTTCAAATGAGGTAACGCTTGAAATTGATTCACATTCTGATTCAATAATTGAATCAATCTATGCACAAAAACCAGTTAGTGTAGCAGAAAA
>BMAO01011324.1:0-60464 GCA_019973975.1 Trichonephila clavata
ACCGCGGTCACTCTGCTGATGATGACAGGGGTGACGACATAAATTATAGTTTATAAAAACACCCTTTTATAGTTAATCGAACTAAATTCTAACTTAATCTTTTAGTCGCCAAATCTGGAAATGGAATTTAAAATGAGTCGCCAGATGCGGGGGGATAGTAAATAAAATAATTAGCATACAGAGTAATTTTTTTAAACCAATCTTTATAAAAACAATTTTTAGAATAACCCAACTGATTGACATAACTTCAATTGCTTTTCATTTGTCTATCACAGTTTTATCTGATTCGCAATTAATATCACTCTTAGACGGATACCCAGTTGATTTATGCTACAAGCCAGTGGCACACAAAAGGGGGGGGGGTTCTGGGGGTCCGGACCCTCCAAAGCCCTTGAGTTTTTTTCGATTGATGATAATTCCATATTATAATATATATATATATATACATACAGGGTGTCCCAAAACGACCTCACAGCTAGATTCCTCGTTGGGAGTACAAGAAAACTGCCCAAAGAAACATTCCTGTACGATCCATAGTTTACGAGAAAAATACGAAAAACAAAGTATGACGTCACTTTCGGTGCAGAAAAAAACACTTTATTGGACATATCAACAGCAGTATTTGCATATCTTTCCAGACGATAATGTTTAAAACGTTCGTCGCGTATGTCGCGTCATGCATGCGCGCGTCGTGGAATGACGTTAAGCTGCCGTTGAACAAGTATTTAAAAGGCTGCATCTTGCAGCTATCGGTAATTTCGTATGGTGGCCATGTATTCCGTTCGTGACTACTGCGACATGTACTTGCGGCATACCTTGTGACTACTGCGACATGCCATCTCAAGGAACTGGTGTATCGAGACGTAGTGACAACACAAATGGACTTAGTTGCTCGACTGCATGCTGCTTGTACTTCGGTGGACCCACGATGCTGCGACGTGTGATGACAGCCATTCCACGGCGTGCTCAAGCCTGCCTCGACATGCACGGTGCACATTTTGAACATCTGCCTTAAATTGTGCATATACTGCTGTTGATATGTTCAATAAAGTGTTTTTTTTGCACCGGAAGTGACGTCATACTTTGTTTTTCGTATTTTTCTCGTAAACTATGGATCGTACAGGAACGCTTCTTTGGGCAGTTTTTATAAACTCCCAACGAGGAATTTAGCTGTGCAGAGTTTATGCGGTCGTTTGGGGACACCCTATATTATATATATATATATATATTATATATATATATATAATAAAGCACTTGAAAAAAACCAGTTTATTTTATTAATTAATACTAATTATTAATTCAATAATTTATTTTTTACTGTTTTTGTAAACAAAATCAGAAGAATCATTTGGTGTTGTCCTGCGTTATGATACGAGTTGGGGGATTTTCGACCATGGACTCCCCCTTGAAAAATTTTGTGTGCGCTACTGCTACAAGCTATCAAAGCAGTAATGAATCTACGATCACAATATATTTTAATCGCTCGACAACCCATTCAGAAAACAACTGCTATAAAAATTGACTTGTTTTCCTATTTAAATTCAAATAGAGCTTCAAAATTCTCCCATGAAGAAGTATGACAGCGGAAAATGAGTTTCGTATTTCGCCCTATCGGATAGACCTTAGGTTTAAACGATGAGCTTCCTTCGTCAATGCATTTTTATGCTCTGGTAACGTGAAAGAACAAAAAACATCCACATATTTCTCTGGAAATAATTCGTTTCGTAGTTGACAGAAGACATAACTATTCGGTTATCCGACTGGAATGATAAATGAACAAATATATGAACACAAAGCTGTTGAATCCTGGAAAAAGGCAGGTTAATATATAAACACATGAGGTAGATTTTTTTCTTCTTTTGTTGAATATATAAATCATTTATTCATGCATACATTGACCTATCACGAAGCGTTCACATTGATGAATGATTATTGATTCGACCTACATATTCAAACACATGGCATTTATAAAACCTGGATTTCAAAAATATCCGCCTTCCCAATGCCACAAGTCATCGTTCGTTTAAATAAGCATCTAAAACCGGTAAACAAGCACCACATCAGAATTTTTTTAAAAAAAAATTTGAATGCCGAATGTGATAACAAAATACTAGCTCGTGCACCCGTTCTTTGTACGGGCGAATTGTAGAGTTTAACAATACAGACTGAAGGATAAAGAAGTTTTTAATGAGTTCATTTTACGTGAATTGCAAATGAAACAAAACAAAAAAAGTTTTTATGCATACCTCAGCTGAACAAAAAATCATATTTATTAAATTTTAAGTCTGTAGATCTAATAGCTGATAAAAAGGATTTTTTTCATTTATAACGGTCCGTAACTCTCTTGTGGGTCGATTTTTGAAAACACCTTCCTAAACTGATATCTGCTCTGCAAAAGTAAGGCATTGTACAAATTTTCTGTAATTGAACGCTTAAAATTCTGTAAATAATTTATATCTGGATGTGTAATACGTTAGTACTACTTTCTGCTTCTATTTATTTTATGTTAAAATTATAATATTCGCAAGCAACGCCGTTCCTAACATTTTATGGCGATTCAATGGAAACATAGCGAAATGTTGGTGATAGAGCCAAGTTGGCATCATTTTTGGTGATCATATAAACAACTTGGCGATGGATTGAAAGGTGCAGAAGTTGATATTCTATAGTGCCACCTGGTGGGAAGCTGCAACAAAAGGAACATCACAAAAACCTTCTCCAAAAAAATAAAAATACATTTACATGCCAATTTTCATAGTGATCGGTTGAACGGTGTTGGAGTGAAGCGATTTCATATAAACATTCATTTTTATATATATAGATAGGCATACAAATTTCCTTATTTAGCTATACCGAGATATAATATTTTTGATCCTAGTTTACATCAGTATACAAAATGAAAGATACCTGAAACCTTTCAGCCCAGTTCTCTAAAATTCATAGCAGTATTCAGGGAATTAATTACTGTAAACCTGTTGGCATCACAAACTATTGGTCACAAACCACTATTACATCATTCATTCAAAAAAGATTAAATAAAATAAAGATCTCAAGCACTAAATTCTACCAAATAATTTGTGTTTTAGTTTCCAATCTTAATTTATAACCATATTCTTAACACCAATGATGTAAAATCGCTGAACATTACCTTTAAAATACTTTGAAAAGCTAGAAAACTGACTTAACAATATTTGAAAATGACTAAAAAACAATATTATGGATAAAAAAAATATTTAAACGAGTAACAACAATTTTCTTTCCTTAATCTGAAACAAATTCTATATCCAGGGGAAAAAATTTTAAATTAACATTCAACAAAACATAAAAGTACAATTTGATTTTGATATCCAAGACTCAACTGATGCTCCGAAATTCCTAAAAATTGGCAAAATGACTTCGTAAGTTCAAATGATGTTTTTAGATCATAAAAAATAACAAAATATGCAACAAAAAGCTTGCACAATTTTTTGGAACAATATTTTTAATCTAAGAATTATTATCGACAGACTCAGTATATACAATCTGAGGAGGAGAATAAGGGATATTTTAAAGACTTTATCCGTAATGAAATATATCAAAGTTCGTAGAAAATGTCAAACAATTCTTGGAAGATTAGGCAACGTAAATATTTTTAATCCTATCTGCATAATAATCGAACGTAGGGGTATACATCAGTAACTCATGAGGAGATAAAGGGAAGGGAAGGGGAAAAAAGGAATCGCATGCTCCGCATTCGCTTGAGTGGGTAGCATTTTTATGAAAGCTTTAAGAAATATCGCGAGTCAATAAATTAAGAAATTTTCTTTCACATGGAAATAAAAAATGCTGATTACTTTTTGAAAAATCACGAGGATGTTACAACAATAAAAGTATTCGACAGAATTCTTAGGGGCCGGGAAATTGTCTCTTTTATAATATTCCACATGGGCGAAAAAAATGGAGTGGAGATGAAAAAATCCATATTTCAAATTTTTGAACAATTTCTTATTTTAATTGGTCTATTTTTTAAAAAAGAACGCTGAAGTTGATACAAAATAGCGGAAAAAAAAAACACAAACAGAATATAAAACTCCAAACTTTGCATCACAGCAATCAACTACTGAAAGTAGAAACACACCTTTGTTTTTTTTGACAACATATGAGCATTCGGGGTAAATATTAAAAAACAATTACTTAAAGTACAATACAGAATGCAGGTCAAATTTTCTTTTCTGAAGGGGAAAGTATGAGGTTACGTAGATGTAGTTTCTCTAAAAATTGCAGTTGGAATTTTTTGCAAGTTTTTTTGTAAGTTTAAAAATTTTCTTATAACAGCGCGCGCGAATGAACTGTATTACAGGAATACTTCACTTGGTATTGTTAATTGGTTCTTTAAAAGTATAGTATTAAATGAATCAATGAGCAATGTATCAATGGTATGGTGAAATATTATTTCTATATAAAAATCACTTCACATTTTCTTCATGAGCCCGTTCTTCTGTGTTAAAGAGAAATTTGTTATCAAAGAGTTTTAAACATATTCCATGACATAAGTAACACTGAGGGAGTCGAAGCCTGAATCATGTCCAAGTTTCACGATGTTTGTTGATCTTTTTTTCCCTCCAGATTAGTCGGACTCCGATTTAACGAATTTTTCTCATTCCGCGATTGAAATGAAGACAAAACTCCCTATTTAACGAATCATTAACCCCAAATTAACGAATTTTTCAACAGCTAAGCCCCCATTAATTTGTGTAAGAAAAATTGGATTTTTTTAAAATAACATTCTTGTTGTCCGGAACAGAAAAAAAAAGAGATTTTTCTATAGTAAGAATCAAATTTTCACGGCCAAAGGTGCAGAACGTTATTAGACTTAAAATATGCAGAGGAGTCATGAGTATAACCTATCTTATGAATTTTGAATGGGGACAGGAAAAAACTATAAGCACACTACGAGTAAATTTTGTGGGAGAAATATTCTGAGCCGGCAGTCTACTTTGTTACATTTTATGAAACTTTCTACATCAAAATAACTTTGGCTTGCGATTTTGTATTAGGGTTTCTAAGATTTTATTAAACATTTTCTGCTTTCGTCTCCGACTCCAACAAAAAATAATGTGTGTGTATTTATATGTGAAAGTATACCCAGGTTTTGCCAATTCGAATTACGCGGTTATTACTCAGTCCCATCTACCGCGTAAATTCGGGGTATTGATAATTGAATTACTTAAGGTGACGAATTGTCACTAGGATTAAATCCAGATTAAATAGATAAGAAGTCAAAGTTCTCGCCTTGAGTAAGTGTGGTTAGTGTATTAAAGTTTTCTCCATATCTTACGTACCTCGTTAATTGTCGGCATAGTAATTAATTGAGTGCATCTCTTAGAGTGGATCGATTGAATTTGTGCGGCGATAATTATTGTAAATAAATTAGATTGTTTTGTTAAACTACGGCTAGTGTTCCCTTCCAATCCTCCTACACATTTCAGCGTTCAGCCGAGAACATCACAAATTTCATACAAACAAATTAATCGATTTTAAGCTTAATCGGACAAAGGCAACGATGTCCAAGTGATTAAGATTGTTGTAATCGAAGAGTTCGAATCGACACCCGTCTTGCGTAATAAAGGGCTGTGACGTAAGAGTTCATTCAGAGAAATACCAGTTCATCTGTCGTCCTCATTACTTTGCTAATGGTTGAAAAACAGAAATGTCGCCAATGGAGCAACCTGCAGTTACGAGGTTAATGAATTTATTCTAAAAACACTTAATAGTCGATTACGCCACCTAATTTAGAGCCCTAAAAGAACTTATTTATCAATTGAGCCACACAATGTATTTTAAAAAGCACCTGAGACAACTGAAAGAGCAAATTTGCTGCAAAAAGCACATATTTTACATATATCAATTGAACCAACCAAGTTACTACGAAAAAGTACAAAAAGTACTTTTATTTTTAAAAACACTTATGAGTTATCAAGTAATTCAGAGTACATACCGACGAATAGCGCACATTTTTTTCACAAAGAAATCTGAAATATACAAGTGTAATGCTCTTATCTTTTGCAGTCATTTATCCGAAGTGTTATACAGGGCTTTTGAACAAAGATTTATTTCTAGAACCAAAGCTCTAAAGAGTGAGAAGGAATGTGTCGATATCAGAAGGTGAAAAAAATATTTATAAAATACCAAATGCATCATGCCAGTTCAGAAATACTGCGTAAGTAGAAAATAAAAGAATAGAATGAAATTAAATCCGATATAAATCAGAAATCATTTGAAAAAATATAGCCTGTGTAACAATCTAGATAGAAAGGAAGATAAATATTTGTTTACGAATCAGAGTCAAAGTGATAGAGATGATCAAGGGTGGGCAGACTTTTCCAGAGTGCGGGCTACTTCTGATATTATCAAAGAGTTGCGGTCAAAGGCGGGGAAGGGGTCCACGGGTCCAGACCCTCCCTTTCATAACCATTTTCTTCCGATTCATTATAGGTCCATGTATGTAAAATGTAATTAAGTATTTGATATTAGTAGTTTTTTTTTTATTTATTAATGTTAATTATTTATTCAGTAATTTATTTTTTGTTCCCGACAAGCAAAAAAAAAAAAATATGTTTTGCTGTATATTGGGGTATGATACGAGAATGGTAGACCTTCAACCCTCGACCCCCTTCCCTTTAAAAATTCTTGTGTACGTAACTGCCCAATGCCGTAGGTGTGATTGAGGTAAGGAAAAGAGTTAATCATTATAACTTAATAGTATAAGTACGGATTATATATGTGTACTTACCTACAGAACTAAAATAAAAAAAAAAACACTTTTAAAACCGCCTTTTAAGCAAAATGCGATACAAACTTGATAATAATAGCCCCAAATATAATTATATCAAACGATACATTTATAATGAAACAAATGAAATACATTAAAGAAATAAAATATTTTTAGATAAAGTTAGTTTTCGTAGTTATAGTCAGTAGAAGGCTTAGTCTGTGCCCTGTTAGCCAATCTTGAATTTTCCGTATCTAATTATTAACTGGTAAAATTTTTAGGCGGTCACTCCAAAATGTCTTGGCGGTCCCCCGGTCGATCGCGATCAACGTAATGCCCACCCCGAGAGAAGATGAAACAGAATCCGATGATGTACCTGAAGATATAACACGGATGTGAGTGTGGTTTATCTTTTTATTTTTAAACGCGCACTCATAATTTTCGATCTTATTTTATGTTAAAAATGCGAGTTATACACCGAAATATACGGTACACTACGACATTTACTATTAAAAAGAATTAATAATATCTGCGCTTTTTTATTTGTTTAAGATTTCCAATTGAGTTTTGTAGTTTAAATTAATCCAATAACACAAAAGGCGTAGGGATTTAAAAAAAAGAACGTTGAAAATCCTTATAAATCCGATAAAGTTTATACTTCACAATATTTTTTTCTCACGTCGGTTTACTCTGGACGTATGTAAAACAATTAAAAAAACATTAATCTGATTCCCAGACCAAATATAAAAATAAAATAATATCTATAATTATATTGTAAAAAAACATAATATATAGCCCTCTTTTTTTTTTAGACTCCAGCAAAAAAAGTTCTTTTCAGTTTAATGAAGTTAAAATCTTTTTTTTTTATACCTTTATCTTTCAAGTTTTTACCCAGAAGTTACTTTTTTAATAAACCTATTTCATTAAGATACATTAATCTACATATTCAATTTAAAATATAAGTAAGAAAATTTTATTTAAAGAGGGAGAAAAAAAAAGGGATGAAAGCACAAAAAAGTAGCATAAAACATACGCTTCTTTTTAATCTTATTCCGAAAGATTCAGAAAACAAATGGATCTTTATTTATCTTATTAGCAAATCAAACTTTCAAAACCTTTTATGAGCGAGTAAAGTCAAATTGTTAATAAGAAGATGGGCGTTGGATGAAAAAAAACTCTTCTAATTAACATTAAAATGTTTTAACAGCAATGGTTTTTTTTTTCCATCCCACGTCGAAGCGAATAAAACTAAAATAAAAAATTAATTTCGAACGATAAAAAGTAAACATACGCAAATTATTTTTTTTTACCATTTACCTTTAATTAATTTTAGTCAAACTATTTTTTTTTTCAAACACAAATTGTATATGTCGTCTGAAAAAAGGTTTTTTTTTTTTGGTGTAAATTTTATTTAAAGGGATTATGAAAAATGTCTATTATTCAGACATATTCCAGACACAATAGATGTCTTCTTTCTATTACAGAGTTTTATATCGAAAGGACGTTAGAAAACTTTTTTATATAGAACTTACATTTTTCAGGTAATCATTTTACGAAAATGCAATTATTTGATTAAAAAAAGGAATATTTAGATATAATAAAGTACAAAGCATGTGTCCGGAAACTAAGCACCGTTTCGTTCTACCACAACCGCAGTAGTAGTTTTGTAGTTCCAACACCCGCGTACTCGTGTTTCTAATTGATTATCAGTCCAGTAACGCCTTTACAGCCAGATCGTGTTGTTTTTACGCGTGTTAATGAACGTTCAAAATGTTTAAGACGACTGCCGATTCCGCCGATTGTAACCCTTCTGTAAAACTTTTTTTTGAAGGTGTGGCGGTGGTATCTATATAAGCCAGGAACGATCTCCGTACTAAGATATTCATTTTAGTATAGTGGTTACGTTATGTGCTTACGGAACGGAAGGTATCAAAAACGAACCTTCCTTCATTGGGGACCCAGATCAAACAAAGAAAATCGCAACCTTTGAGCAGTAATCGTGGCGCCATCTATCCGCTGCGAATGCAACCAAGCCGTCAAACAAATGACGCAACCAACAAGCTGTCTCACACACGACACAGTCAACAAGCCGTCTCGCATGAATGACGCGACCAGCAAAGCCGTCACAACCTAGAGACGCAACAAATCACACGCTCGCCATAACAACGATATCATTCGTTCGACTAACTGGTAGGGGAGTGTGTGGCGGTGCCATCTGTATAAGCCAGTAATAACCTCAGTACAAAGATGATCATTTTAAATTAGTGGTACTGTTATGTGCTTACGGAACGGAAGGTATCGAGAACGCAAGGAATATTAAACCAGTTGAAATTTAAGGTCAACTTGTAGATGTTTATGGTGAAAAAATAATGAGGGATGGAGTGAGGAGAAAATGGGTTCAACAATTCAAAGATGGGCACACCAGTGTTCAGAACGACGCACCGATTGGGCAGCCTTGTGTCGTCAATGATGGTTTGGTTGAAAAAGTGAAAGAAAATTTGTGAGAACATACGGTTCATAATAAGATAGTGCTTTGTAACGTGTTTCCACAAATTCCAAAAACTGTTCGCTGATGGCATCTTTCTTTAAAAATGGTGTAAACGTCGGTTTTCCGATACGAAAAAAGTTTGAACACACAATGATGGTAAATCTGTAGAAAAAAATAGTTTCAGGCATGCTCTTTTATGTTAAAATAAATTTGGTTTTGAAAAAAGATTTTTTTATGCGAGTTTTTACAAAACGGTAATTGGTTTCTGGGCATGCCTCGTACATATCTTTCGTATTCATTAAAAAAGAATTACTTTTCTACTAGATTTTATCATGATATTATAGAAACTGAACTACACCAATTTCACATTAGCGTTTTCAAAGAAAATCAGCAATTGCGATAATTTTTTTCTTTAATACGCAGTTAATTATAATTAAAAACAAAGATTGTGCTAAGAAATTGTGAATCACGCAAACAACAAAAATAAACATGATTTTTACATGTTTAACATGTGTGAACACACATCAAATTAGTTGACACTAGCATTTTTTTTAATTACATAATTACATCATTTTTCTAACATATTTCGGTTTTTTTTCAAAGCACTGATGCATTTTATCCCTTCTTTTAAGGAATAGGAGATTTTCGAAGACAACATGATTTTTTGTATAACTGAAATTTGGGATTTTGTTTGCTGCACTGCTGAAACGGTAATGTGGCCGGAAAGATCGTTTGCGGGTTACAGAAGATTTATTTACTACTAGCTGTTACCCGCCCGCTTCGCTGGGTATTTCATGATGTTTTATAAATTTTTACTGCTTATATATATGTATAAATAATTGATATCTAAGTCCTAGCATTAAGAATTCGATTGAATTGAAAAATATACTTATACCTGTAACTGTCACCTGTTGATAAAAAAAGGGCAGAACTCATGTAATTTGTATTTTCTAAAAATCTCTAAAATTGAAGCATAGAATGATGTTTGCTCTTTCGTAACTCAAAAACCAAGT
Source organism: Trichonephila clavata (assembly GCA_019973975.1). Lineage (NCBI taxonomy): Eukaryota > Metazoa > Arthropoda > Arachnida > Araneae > Nephilidae > Trichonephila > Trichonephila clavata. The sequence goes on from BMAO01011324.1 coordinate 10,253, forward strand.
GGATTCCCGCAAAACCAATTTTCGGTGGATCTCTACTCCGTAAATTGAACATGCAAGCCAAATTTCAAGTCTAAATCTAACAGAAAAAAACAAAAGTTTTACTATCAATATCCCCGTAATCCCGTTGAGAGCCGTTTTCCAAAATTACCGCTCTTAGCGGATTTCAATTCAACAAAAGAAAAATGCAAACCAAATTTCATTATTATAGTCCTTGTAGCTCGAAAAAAGTAATTTTTTTTTGTCAATACGTCCCAGTAACCTCCTGCAACCCCCCAGAACTTGATTTGCTTAAAATTTATTCTTAGTGGATCCCTATTCAACAAAAGAAACATGCTTAACAAATTTCAAGTATATGGGTCTAACAATTAAAAACAGGAATTTTTTTCTGTAACTCCTCTTGACCCCTCGCAACCATCCTTGGGGGTCAATTTTCGTTTTACTCTTTGTTAGAGGAACTCTATTCCATGAAAAGAACATGCCTACCAATTTTCAAGCAGGATGATCAAATAGTTTAAAAATGGAAATATTTATCGCTTACGCCTCTAATCTCCCAAAATTAAACTTAGAAGTTGATATTCGCGAAACCCATTTTGTAGCGGTTCTCTACTTTACGAAAGGAATCTGCTTATCAAATTTCAAGACTGTACGTCTAATAGTTTAAAAATGGGGATAATGATCTATAACGCCACTTGAGCCCCCGCAACGCCACCTAGGGGTCGATTTTCACAAAACACATTTTGTAGTATATCTCTATCCTATGAGAGGAATCTGCTTATCCAATTTCAAGACTGTACGTCTAACAGTTTAAAAATGGGGATAATTGTCTATAACGCCACTTGAGCCCCCGCAACGCCACTTCTGGGTCTGTTTTCACAAAACCCATTTTGTAGGGGAATTGCACTCTATGAAAGGAATCTGCTTAGCAAAATTTGAAGACTGTGCGTCCAATTAATTAAAAATGCAAAAAAATTATCAATAACGCCCTTGAACCCCCGCAACACCACCTAGGGGTCGATTTTCACAAAACACATTTTGCAGTGTATTTCTATCCTATGAGAGGAATCTGCTAACCAAATTTCAAGACTGTGAGTCTAATAGTTTAAAAAAAGAAATAATTATTTATATCTGCCCTTAACCCCCCGCAACACCCCTTGGAGGTCAATTTTCTCCAAACCCGTTTTGTAGCGGATATTTACTCCATGAAAGAAACATTCCTACCAATTTTCAAGCAGGTAGGTCAAATAGTTTAAAAACGAAAATATTTATCTCTTACGCCACTTATTCCCCTGCAACACCACTTAGAGGTCTGTTTTCACAAAACCTTCTTATAGCTGTTCTCTACTCTATGAAAGAAATCTCTTTATCAAATATAAAGACTGTGCGTCTAATAGTTTAAAAATGGAAATAATTATCTATAACGCCCCTTAAGTCCCCTCAACGCCACTTGGGGGCAATTTTCACGAAACCCATTTTTAGTGTATCTCTACCCTATGAGAGGAATCTGCTTACTAAGTTTCAAGACTGTACGTCTAATAACTTAAAAATAGGAATTTAAAACACCCCTTAAACCCCCCGCCTTCGCACCACCCCTTGGGGTCAATTTTCCCAAAACCCATTTTGTAGCGGATATTTACTCCAGGAAAGAAACTTGCCTACCAATTTTCAAGCAGGTAGGTGAAGTAGTTTAAAAACAGATATATTTATCTATTACGCCCCTTAATCCCCCACAACGCCACTTAGAGGTCTGTTTTTGCAAAACCCGTTTTGTAACCGATCATTATTCTACGAAAGGAATCTATATATCAAATTTAAAGACAGTGCGTCAAATAGTTATCTCTAAAATTGAAGCATAGAATGATGTTTGCTCTTTCGTAACTCAAAAACCAAGTGGATTCCCACAAAACCAATTTTCAAACATTCCTACCAATTTTCAAGCAGGTAGGTCAAATAGTTTAAAAACGAAAATATTTATCTCTTACGCCACTTATTCCCCTGCAACGCCACTTAGAGGACTGTTTTCCCAAAACCTTCTTATAGCTTATCTCTACTCTATGAAAGAAATCTTTTTATCAAATATAAAGACTGTGCGTCTAATAGTTTAAAAATGGAAATAATTATCTATAACGCCCCTTAAGTCCCCTCAACGCCACTTGGGGGCAATTTTCACGAAACCCATTTTTAGCGTATCTCTACCCTATGAGAGGAATCTGCTTACTAAGTTTCAAGACTGTACGTCTAATAACTTAAAAATAGGAATTTATAACGCCCCTTAAACCCCCCGCCCCCGCAACACCCCTTGGGGGTCAGTTTTCCCAAAACCCATTTCGTAGCGGATATTTACTCCAGGAAAGAAACTTACCTACCAATTTTCAAGCAGGTAGGGGAAGTAGTTTAAAAACGGATATATTTATCTATTACGCCCCTTAATCCCCAGCGACGCCACTTAGAAGTCTTTTTTCACAAAACCCGTTTTGTAACTGATCATTATTCTACGAAAGGAATCTGTTTATATATCAAATTTAAAGACAGTGCATCAAATAGTTTAAAAATGGAAATAATTATCTATAACGCTCCCTAAGCCCCTGCAACACCACTTGGGGGTCGATTTTCAGCAAACTCATTTTGTAGCGGATCTCAACTCTCTGAAAGGAATCCGCTAACCCAATTTCAAGATTGTACATCAAGTAGTTTAAACATGGAAACAATTATTATTAAAGCCCTTAACCCCCGTAACGCCCCTTGCGTTTCGAATTTCGGAAAATCCCTTCTTAGCTGATGTCTACTCTATCAAAGGAACATGTCTACCAAATTTCAAGTCTGTAGGTTGAACAGTTCCAGAGATTTCGTGATTAGTCAGTCAGTCAGTCAGTCAGTCAATCAGTCAGTCAGTCAGTCAGTCAGTGAGTGAGTCGCTTTTCTCCTTTATATATATAGATAAATAAGTGTGACTAATTTGGTCTCTAAATGTCGCCAAATTTGGCTACAAAAATAGATGTTTCTGAAAAAATTCAGAAAGGTATAGGAAGATTATTTCTTTCTAGAAGAAAATTTGAAAAGTCGCTATCAACTAATATAAGGACGAGACGCACAGTGGTCAGTTTTTCCCGATCTGGCGCACGGAAACCCCAAAAATGGAATTGCACGAAAATAAAAAACAACCCACAATTTATGGTCCTCTTGAGTTCCCTAGACATGTGGTAAACATTTTTTGTCAGTACGCGAATGGAAATTTTCAACAACCATCGGTATATATCGGGTTTGTTCTTTCTACAAGAAACACTAACGAGCCTCATTTTCCAGTCGGAAGTTCAATCGTTTCGTCTGAAAAAGGTTTTGCAGATTTTAGCGGGATTTTTTTGAAAATACATGCTATGGATAAGTAATTTCTTGATTTTACTTTCAAATTAGGTTCAAGTTCGATTAAAAATTATAAAAACATAACATTTAGCACAGCATATAACTCTTACTAACGTATGTTGGTTTTATGTGTTTAATAGACTAGGACTTTTGGGATTGACACGGATTGATCACAGTAACACTTAAGTCACATAGAGTAGATATAGACCTTTAATTTAATACCAAATTTAGCTGCTACTTCCTGCAACTCCCATAGTTATTATTTTTTCAGCTTTCCCTGATGGTATTAATCGGCGTGCCTTATTTGATGTGTGGAAGAAAGAGCAAGATCCCAAGCGCAAAACCAATACTGTTTGGAGCTTTGTTAGGAGTACCATGGTCTTTGATAGCTATGAGGACCAGCTGCAATTTTAAATTAGAAAAATTGTTAAAATTTCTGCTCGTTTGTGGGGGGAAAATGGATGAGGTGCCGTAGAAATGAAAAGTTCTTCTCCATGTTGAATGATGCGCGGTTGTCGGGGAGAGTAAGATTTATACCATCCAAATCAATTCCAGGTCGACCCTCAAAATCATTCGGAGAATGCAAAGCCACAGCAAAGAGGGAAAGAGTTTGTCCTCTTCTTGCTTCAGCAAACAAGCAAGAACTAGCATTTGCAAAAAGAATGTTAATGCAAGCAACTGGAGAAAGAGATGCTGCCTTAATTTTGAAACAAGTGACTACTCGCTCACCTAGACGTGCTACTCGCCTGAAGAAATGCCAGAATCGGTGTAAAAAATGACTCCTGACCAAGACTTGGCTCTTTATGTCGACACCAAAATGTCAAAAGGCCAATATAATAGAGTAAAAGGAAATAGCAAAGAGTTCCACGCTGATATTTACCCGAACTATAATAATCTTATAGAGTCTAAAAAATTAACTGTTATCCTCCTCCTATCGTCCCATTGATGAAATATCAGCAGAAATTCCAATGCAAGCGCTTTTTTTCCACACTTTATGCAGATTAGCCAACGCTCAGGAAGATGTTTTAAAACAAATTGATACCCAAATAGCATTATATCACCGAAGGCCAGGTTTAAAGCTGATGCATGTAAGACACTTAAAGGTTCGCTAGGGTAATAGTTTTATAATTTTAGTTCTTCCATCATTTGTTTTTCATAAAAATATAATATTTCGATATTACGTGAAGCAAAAAATTTAAATGGGGGAGAAATAACGCTTTGGGTTGAATTTTAGCATTTTTATCATTTTCTTATTTTTTTCCCTCCAAAATTAATTAAGATTTCGCAAAATCGATTCGTAAAGGTAATTAAAACATCCTTAGAAATATAACAAAAAATTAATTAACACACACACACACAAATTAAATTTTCAAATTTTTTTTTATAAAATTAAATTTGTAAAATTTTGTGAATAATATGTGCAAAATTTTATCTCGTGTCATATTCTTAAATAGAAACGGAAAAGAAATGCTAAAATATAATTTAAAATGCATAAATAAAAAACAAATGCTTAAAGGGTGTCGAGTCCTTATACACTCTACATATACGATAAAGGTTAATACGTAAATTGTTATATTTTGATTGTATTTGTTTAATATGTTAAAATTTAATTTTTTAACATGCCGCTCTATTTCTTGTATATATTCTCCCATGTGTGAAATTACTGCTTCTGTTAATATCCTAAGATCCTTGTTTAAAAACTAGTTCCCCTCTCAGCAATAATTTATTCTTGATCAAATTCAAACTTGACATAAATTAGTTAAGACCCTATTCACCTTATTTCTTGGTAAAAAACAAAAGAGAATAACCAATTTACATTAATTACTACGATTTTTGATCATTAGATATTATTATGAAGACTTCAAATCCATAAAATAATTTCCGTGCGCCAGATCGGGAAAACTGACCACTGTGCGACGCAGAGAAACTACAGTGGTCAGTCTGATCTCAAGAGCGAATTATGCAATTAATTTCCTTATGCGATATTATTCCTACAAACAGGTGCATACGCTTTGAATTCCTGTTATTGTGGATTTTACGTGTATTTTCCCGAATTGTATGTGTGCTAATTGTCTCCTTTTAATTAAATCTGTTGTAATTACTGGATATTGTCAGAATACATTATTATTTACTCTAAAAGAACCTGTCTGTTAGTTATGTTGACTTTTCCAACATTTGAAAGACGACCGACGACATCAGAGGCGGGCGATTGTTTTGGCTTGAACTCCACATAGTGGAAACAGAGGATAGCGGAGAGCTGCACCTCTTTGAAAGGATTGCATTCATTAGTTCACTTTGCATTCAGAAAAGGTATAAATTGTACCATAAAAATCAGTAAATGTAAGGTAAAAAGAATAGTGTTATTTTTATCCAATTTATTTAGTGTGCTAACTTTATATTATTTATAACTGCGAGTAAAATTAATTTTAGAGACTGCGAGTAAATTTAATTTAGAGACCAGTGAAAGAGACAAAGAGAGAGGGAGAGAGAGGGAGAGATAGAGAGAGAGGGAGAGATAGAGACCAAGAGAGGAGAGATAGAGAGGGAGAGATAGAGAGGGAGAGATAGAGAGAGGGAGAGATAGAGACCAACAAAGAGGGAGGTAGAGACAGAGAGAGATAGAGAGAGACAAAGAAACAGAGAGAGAGACAAAGAAACAGAGAGAGAGAGACAAAGAAACAGAGAAGAGAGAGAAAAAAACAGAGAAGAGACAAAGAACAGAGAGAGAGACAAAGAAACAGAAAGAGACAAAGAAAGAGAGAGACAAAGAAACAGAGAGAGAGAGTGATTAATAAGACAAATGTACCTTATCACACTTTTCTACAATTTTTTTTAAAATCAGAAATGGAATTGCTTTTTGAAATTCTCCTCAGAGCCTGCTAGTTAACGTCAACCACAACTTTTGCATCTACATTTACTCTTGTTCATCTTCATGCAAAAAAAAAACTTTTCTAACAAGTATACGTTGATCTAAATATAGAGAACATTTCCGGCCATTTGATTTCCTTACTAGCCCGTGGGTCCGTCATTTTCTCACCCCTGAACTACATAATACTTTTGCACTATTGTAGTCAAAAAGACATACCTATGATTCAGTGACGCAACGTACCCCCCTTCCCCTGCATCGCGAAAGGGCCCAGGATTCTAGGAGGCCTAAAGTCTGACTGACTCCCAGTCCGGCTTGGGGTCGAGTCGAAAACCTGACTTTGCAAGGGAGCTCTAATATTCTCCGTTACGCCACTGCTGTGATGGATGCATTTTAACCAATATTCTTTTCAAATCTATTCTTTCTTTCCTTTTTCTCTTTTTTAAAGTGAAGGGTCGATGTTTTTGAAATGGTGCGCGCTTTTAAAAACGCAGTAAAGAAAATTCCACGAAAGTCATTCCTTTGTTGGTCGAGAGTTTGAGTAACCTACTTCTTCTCTCCCCCTCCCTCAAATACCCAAAGAATAAGAGCCCCACTATGTATGAGGTTGAAAGGGGGAAATGAACCCCATTCGGTATTTTTTACTGAAAAAAAAAGAGAACAGAGAGAGAGATCACTTCTCACAAGGGGAAAAAAAAATGCTTCGGCATCAGACTTCCTGATTTCAGTGATATACGATCGAAAATCGGAAACCGAGAGTTGAGATCAGCAAAACCCCAGAAATGAGAGGACCAAAAATAAAAAATGCTTTCTCGCTCTCCGAAAAATCAATTACGGAAGGAATGGGGTGTATATGGGAAAACGTCGTCACGTGCGATTTAAAACGGAGGCGAAAGGCTGGAGACATTTGAGAAATACGCAAGACTCAGGGGGTTGAAGAATGGTCGGAAGACTGAGGTGAAAGTGGGCGATAACTTCTCGTTTGCCCTAGAAGATTAAATCAATGCTCAGTCTCCCAAATTGGATCCAATAATCTATGGAGACGTATGAAGAGGGCCTATAGCATTCCTTTCCTTGAATAATCTTCCATGACAGGAAAGGAGATTTTTGCTTTTCTCCCGAGTTAAGATCGTATAATCTGAGCAGCCTGGACAGGAATAGGAGGAATTTTATGATCGTAAAAGAGAGAGAGAAAGAGAGGAATCTTAAACCAATCGTGATTTGAGAAAAGTCTTGTTGCAACTACACATATTGCACATTGAGGACGATTCATGCTGAAGGTTCGAAAAGCAATTTGTTACATGCTTGTTTTTTCGGAAATCTGTGGTATACATAAACATTCCAGATGGTATTTCTTCCTTTCTTTTCGATCTCCCCAATTCTATCAAAAGAAGAAATAAAACTCAGCCCAAGATCATTATTTATCCGATTGGTCAAGCTGAAACTCAAGGACTTCGGAGGTATTTATTAATTCAGATACTGTGAATGTGTTTGCTTATACATTATTTAATAGCTACCAGTGATACGTAATTAAATGGGTACAGCGAAGCTTTCCTTCAGGTTTTAGTGAATATGAAAACGTGATCTCTCACTTTAATGGAAATATGTATTCTCCTTATAGTTGAATCTTGTGGCTAAAATTAATGAGCAATCTTTGTTATTTTACAACATTTTACTACACAATGTGAGAATAAATGATGGACCCGAATTTTAAAAAACATATTTTCGAAACTATTGCATATATTACAATAAGTGATAAATGAATGTGAAGGAGATTCGATCTCGGTACCTTCCATTCTGTAAGCACATAACTTACCGCTGGACCAAAATGAACACTTTAGTCCGGAGGCAGTTATTGGCTTATATAGATAACACCACCACACACTCCCCTACCAGTGAGTTGGTAGGCGAACGAACGATGTCGTTGTTATGGAAAACGTGTGAGTGGTTGCGTCATTAGGTGTGACGGCTTGTGGGTTGCGTGATTTGAGTGAGACGGCTTGGCCGCATTTGCGGTAGAAATATGGCACCACGACTGCTGCTCGAAGGTTACGTTTATTCGAGGTTCCCAGGGTCACCAATGAAAGAGATTCGATCTCGGTACCTTCCGTTCCGTAAGCACATAACTTACCGCTGGACCAAAATGATCACTTCAGTCCAGAGGCTGTTGCTGGCTTATATAGATACCCCCCCGCCACAAATGTAAAGATAAATATACCAAGATTTTTTCCAACAATGATCAAAAGCAAATTCAAGATTGTTGTGGCTGAAATCCAAACATGGCGACGATGACAGAGAAGAGTTTTTTGCGAATTAAGAGTGTGCACGTCCCCCCCCCGTTATTTCAAAGCAACGTGTACTTAGAAATCGCGATGGAAAACAAGCACTTATCAATAAGAGCGTTCTACGATAGTATCATCAATTTAAGAAAACAGGTTGCTTGTGTAAAAGGAAAAGCAGCGGTCAGCCAAGAGTTCTAGAAGAAGCTGTCCGTAATAACCGAGGCGAACGTGATAAAATCGCGAATCTGGTAACCCTGGTCTCATTTATGGGTGCCTTGCCTTATTTTTCAAGTTAAAAGTGAAAAAGTTGCTTGAAAGACTCAATTTCTCACAAGGAGAGCATTGTAGAAGGGAAAATAACACACATGGCGCGTTTGAATACTATACATAATTTATCGAAACAAGTAGCTCTTCGAAAAGGAATCTTATTATTTTTGTTTTCACTTCAGACTTTTTATCAATTATCTCTATTAATTAGAAATTGTTAAACGATGTCTATGTACATTGACATCGCTTTACAATTATCGATCAGTGGATAATTGATAAAAAGCCTGAAATGAGAGTAAGGAAAAAAAAATCAAAATGCACCTTCCTAGTTTTTATCTTATAAATTCCTCCCAGATACAAATAAAAAAAAATTCCTTTTTTTAATAAAAAAAAATAATGCTTAATACCACCCCACCTCATTATTTTGCTCATTACTTTAAAAGCCTCCTTCTAATAAATTGCTTTGCCCGTCGGCTATTGAAGGAAAAAAGGAAATCGAAAAATTAAGATAATTAAAAGACTACTTCTCCAGCCCTAACAAAGCACAAATTGATTGATGATTTTTACGCGACGCTTCGAGAAATTTAAATAGCACGCGGCTAAATTCGACAGAGAAAACATTAACAAATTACTCTCCCATTACTACTAAAACTTTTGAATAAAATAATGTCAAATATTCCTCATGGGTTATACATACATTCATGCGACTTCAAATGAACATATAGGTCATAATTCAGTTTACACAGAGTGTAAACAAGATCGTAATTAAGTTTCATTTATTGTAGCCTTTCATCTCAATCAGGACGAATTACACATAAGGCATTAAAATGTATTTATTGCGCAGGGCATATACATGACACATTATTCAGTAGCGAAATAACGTAGTAAAATGCAAAAGACTCAAGGGTGTAGAGTATAGAAATATAGCTGAAGGAGATAGAAATGGTACAATTCTTGAAGTCCAATTATTTCGTTGCATGATTAATGAAAATAATGGAAGGTTTGATTTATGCTGGAACTAAATTATCGAGAGAATCGATTTGTATAAATAAATATTCGAAAATGGAACTTGGAAATTTTGATTACTTTAGTTGAATATGAGTTGTGGCGGCGCCTGCATTTCGCACTCTACCATGTTGAGCTTGAACAGGCTTTTGTTAAGTAAATCGACTGAATCAACAGCTATCTGCAGCCTCTGTTCCACAACTCAACTCAAGTCTTCAATTTATTTGTTACATATAATTTAAATTTATTACAAAGATGAAGTTGTAAATAAAAGTTGTTGTTGGTAATATGGCTGTTGATCCTTCTGGAATGGCGGAGTTTCCAATTTTAAAATTGTTTCTACACTTAAGACCTCTTACTTCTCCAAAGTGGTGATCCGGACGTAATCCAATTTCGAGTCAGAAATCAATTTAGAAATAATACGTTTCGATTCGGCGAATGTTTACAGAAGTAATATGTAAATAAAGTATAAGAAAAGTAATGGATTGGTTTGAATTACGTTGCCTGAAAGTAATGTATCATTTTACACTGAACTTAGAAAAGGGTGAAATGAATATCTGTGTGAAACGATATTTTCCTTAATTATTTATAATATTTTAAGAACGCACAAATTCCGAGGCCTAACTTGCAGTAGTTCCCTATTATCCTAATCAATGGGGTTTTTAAATTAAGTTTAAGGGACTGAAGTCTGCAAGCGTTTCTATACATTCGTAAGTCAGATTTCGCAATAAGGTGTTCAAACAAAACAACCGATACGATTACTCAAGCACGTTCAAGTATAAGGGTTGCTCAAATGAAAAATGGATACGTGCATTTGTGTCAGAATGATTGCAACGATAGTAGCGCCACAGAACATGGATACAGAGGGAGGTAAGAGGTGTACACCACATACGATGTGCAATAATGAAACCTGTTCGTGGAAGAGGAAATAGATCAAAAGTAAAGTCGTGTGGATTGGATGCGTCCATTTCGGAACAATGCGTGGTAGTATGGTTTCTGATTGAGGTGAGTTGGATACGGGGCATCAATCAACGAAGGGGGGCAGTCTATGGAACAATTGGTGCAAAAGTTTTCGTGAAGGTGGTAAACGATTTCCGATCTCCATGACAATGCCGGCTTAAACGTCTCCCTTGAAACCCAGACATTTTTAAAAAATCAATGAAAAAGTGTTAGTACACCCGCTGTATAGTCCATATTTGTCTTACTGAAACTTTCCACACTTTTTCCACTTAAGAGAGATTTACATTTCCATTCGGACGATGAGGTGAAGGAAGCTATGCAGCACTTTCTCGAGAATCACCCACGATATTTCTACAGTGAAGACATAGAAACCGATGAGACCGCGAAATGATGAGAGCTGTGTTACAACCCTCTCCCCCATGGCAATTTATTTTCGTTTCCAATAACGGTATTTTTATTCAACTTGTCCACTTTTCATTTGGGCCACCCTTACATACTAAGAACAGTTCCTAAATAACAAACTGAATGTAGTTTGCTGCTTGTGAGTTAAAAATTGCAACCTGAACAACATGTTATCATATCGATTGGTTGTTAACATCGAACTTAGTCGCAGCACGAGCGCTAATCGCGACAGACCGCGTGATTTTCAACCTCCATCCTCCATCGGGGACGACACCTAAGATGGCACCCCAATCTTAAGACTTTCCCATCATTTAGTGGCTTATTAACGCTGCAATAAAAGTCAATACGAGGCTATTGGCAACGGACCTCAGAATTTTAAACATTGGTCAAGTCGACAACTGAGCTGGCACCCCCTCTCCAAGCTACCACAATTCACACCAACAGCAGAAATTTGAGCAGCGACCAATTATACGTGCAATGCTCCCCTACATAGCGGGGAGCGATGCATGTATACGAGTCCGTTATCTTGGCCACAAGACTACCGCAGCCACCCACCCTCTCCAAGCTACCACACCACACCACCAGCAGAAATTTGAACCACGATAGAGTTAACGTGCATCAGCCCATCTACAAGGCGGGTCTTCAGTGACGTGAGTAAGTGAATATTAAAGTCGCACTACTCAGCTACACGACGGCTTTTGATGATGAACCTCGTAATTTTCAACCATTGACCACGAAACGAGGACAACATCTGAACTGCCCCCCGACCACAGCAACGAGAGTACATTGAGCCTCGACATATTTAAAGTGCATCGGTCTCCTCTACACGGCGTGTCTTTGGTGGTACGAGGGCTCAAACGCATGACACACCGGACACTTGTGTTTGATGCGAGGCCCCATTAAAAATTCTGAGCAAGATACACGGAGAATGAGTGCTAATGCAATAATGAAATGCAGTAGCGCACACAACATTTTTTCAAGGGGGGTGTTCATGGTCGAAACTCCCCCAACTCGTATCATACCTCAAGACAACACTAATTGATATTTTTCCGATTTTATAACAAATAAATTATTGAAATAATAATTAGCATTAATTAATAAAATAAATTGTTAATTACAAGTACTTAATTAAATGTTACGTTATATATATATATGATTATCATCAATCGAAAAAAAACTCAAGGGCTTTGGGGGTGTCCAGACCCCCAGGACACCCCCTTGTGTGCGCCACTGATGAAATATCAATGTATAAATAAAATGTAATCATAATAATATGCTATTACAATGTTGAAATTGATCACCAAACGACATATAGACAGAAAAAACACACACATGGTATTAGTCACATTTAAGAACGGTTTTTTAAATACAAATAACAGCGAATTGTTTAATTGAATCAGGAAATGCATGTAATGGGCTTGCAATATTTTCATCTACCTGTCCAATGACGCGTCTTATAACAACTTCTTTTACCAGACAGGATTATTTCAACCAGAAGTTTCCCCAGTTCTTTTCTGACATCACAACAATCACGGAATTCTTTTTGATGAACACAGTACCGTTATACTAAAAACGGATGTACATCATTGTCAAAGTTCTATATCGTGTTACTGGAATCGAAGATACGGAGGGAAAAAATAGACAAGAAAAATCTGAGAGAGAGAAAAAAAAAATACTAAATCTCCCGGAAATATGTTTCCTTCCAACATTTCTTCCTTTTTTTTCCGAACTACAGCAGCTGGTAGATATGAAGAACAAAATAGAAAAGCGTAAAAGAAATTTTGTCCAGTGGAATTATTGGCTCGAAAAATCGTCTATTAGAACAGAATCTCTCTATTTCTTTGCTTTTTTTTTTCTTATATTCCCCTTCTCCCAACCGGTTGCCATTTGGAAAAGAGAAATTTAGTGTGTTCTGACATATAAAGGAGCGGGGAGAAGAAGAGGGAAAAAAGAGAAAAAGAAATACCCAAGAAGCTAGCTAGCACACCATAAAAACCCAGTTACATATTTTTACTTAAAAATCTATTGCTCTCCGTAGTGTTTTATTTATACGACAAATTTCACAGTAGGTGTTATTTTAGAAAACACATCCCAGGTGTTAGATGTGCTTTAAATCAGTATAAAAATTTAATTTTGCGCTAATACACGATTATTTTTCAATCCTTTCAATTCATTCTTTTTTGTTTGCTTTAAAATTTTTTTACCTTTGTTGAAAAGGCAAATGTTAAAGGCTACAAGTCTCCTTGTTCTAAAGAGAGAATAATTTTGTTCGTTATTTCTTCAGGGATAGAATACAGTTAATACAAAAAAGAAAATAGCTGAAAAATCGCGGAACGAGTGTTCAACAATTCCACCGAGTCTTGTATCAGCGGCTTTAACAAAAGCATAACATCGCAGCACAATTTATGTATCGTTCGAATTCTTTCAGAAATTTCTAGCAACAGTGCGGTTTATTATTTTTAATTTCGCAAAACAATTTCAATTTAACAAAACAGACATAAGTATATGCATACATTTTTTTAAATAGCTTAGAACAATCTATTTGAAATTTTATTATTTGAGTAAACACTGTTATATGTTTCAGATAATTCGAAAAAGAGTTTGTGTTAATAAATTTATTTCGAAAGCAAATTCTAAGCTTTCCTATAGTTTTTTTTAAATATTAATATCCTGTTTTAATCATTTTTCTAGTTTAACTTATTAAAACAAAAATAATACACAGAAGGGAGATATACATACTACAATAAAAACATAAATATGAACAGCATTATAGAAAATTTATATCCTTCAAGTCAACCAATAACTTTTAAAAATAATCATAATTAATATAATTGAAAATGTATAACGAATAATTTCAATGCATATCTTACCTGATGTAAAGTTTCAGTGGGAAATTTCAGCCTTTATATAATCTCGGAAGACTCTTAGCTATTTTTGTGAGAAACGTTTCATTTTGTTTGATTTACGTTGTGCAGCTTGATTCAAAATTAATGTGACCAATTTTAAAAGCATACAACTATTCATGGTAAATTTTTATCGCTTTACTGTTAGGTTATATTTTAAAATTGAAACGTTTCAATTACCGATCTAACTATTTTTATTAGTGAGAGTAATTCATGGATACAAAATTAGATCCTCAAACCCGAAATGTAATTTTAAAGCTTTTGAAGAATGGTTGCTCAAATTCTGTTATAAATAAAGCATTCAAAAACCAGAAAATACAATTTTCTAATGAATTACTATCTAAACTTTGAAAAAAAATAAAATTTGGTTGGCAATCAAAAGCTCAAGGGAAAAAACGAGGATAAAAAAAAGTCCTTAGGGAAAAAGAAAAAAAAGCTGAAAAGACTTATCGCTGTAGAAATTCCTCTGCCTCAAAGAACTTCAGCAAAGAAACTACAGGTATCACAAACAATAATTTGTAGTCAGATAAAGAAAATTGGCTATAGTCATCAAATGCCTGTTAATACCCTTGAAAAGCGAAGAAATCGTTTTTGGTCTATGTATTTAATGTTATGCAAAGGTAGACACAAAACAAGGATAACTTCAGCTGAAGCGCTGTTTCATCTGTCATTCACAACTGGCAAAACGAAGATGCAATATATTTCTCGCAAAAAGTGTTTCAAAGACGCAGCTGTTTTGCAAAAGGCAAGTTGGCCGTCAGGTGTTATGGTATGAATGGAAATGTCCTCTCAAAACTTAACACACAAAAACCATTTTTTTTTTTTTTGTAGAACCAAAGTTTAATATTGATGCTAAATACTATCAGAATTAAGTTTTGAAACACTTGATCACAGAAATTAAACGTCTTTACTCTCAAGGAATTTTTGTTTTTCACCAACATTCTGCATCAAGTCATACAGCAAAATCAACTATCAAATGACTGAAAGATAAAAAATAAATAAATAAATAAATTTTCTTCCTGCAGAGAAATGAATACCACTATCCTCTGACTTTGTTCCTTGCGATTATTTTTTATGGGGATTCTTAAACAAACAATAGTCGCCCATCCGGTTATAGTGGTTAGTGACGCTGACTGCGGTGCCGTAGGGCCTGGGTTCGAATCCCCGATAAGGCATGGATTTTTGTAAATGTACAGTGCCTACGCTACATGCGGATACACCAAATAACCATCGAGCCGCAAGTCTTTTCGTGAGGTTGGTGGAAGGGAAGAGAGGTGGGGGACCCCTCCCAGGGTGTTCTCCCTCAAAATTGGGGCAGAACCAAGCAAAATCGCATTTTCACCTGCATGGTGCTCAAAGTTAAGGCTAACGACAGGCGTAAAAATCTAGCCCTTACAGCCGCGATGAATTTCGTGGACCTTGATCTGATGTTACTGTCGATCAGGTGCCATAAGTAACAACACAATTAAATAAACGTAAAATAAGAATACTTCAAGAGCTTCAAAATGCAATCAAAGAGAGTTGGAAAAATACCCCAAAAATGGTCGAAAAAAAAAACTCTTTTTGACTTTGCCGAAACGTTTACTTAAAGTGTTCTATGCTAACGAAACCACGTTGAAAATTTCATGTAAATAACTTGATTCAATAAAAATGTATGATTTCCTGAAATTGGTCACGCTATTTATGAATCCCCCGTTGGTGTTTTCACATATTCGTGTTTAGAAACGAATAATAACGTCGAAATATATTCTAATTAAAGAAAAGTGTTTCGAAACAACAGGCCAATATTGTAAATGATGAACTTTAATTTTTGGAGGAGAATTTCTGAAGATAGTTGAAAAGAGAAAGCAATATCTAGTTGCTAGATGATTGCCACGAGTTCATGACTAATACCACTCAGCTACCACGATCACTTGAAGTCGAGTTCAAAGATCTACATGAAGGACAATGGGAATTGCAGTTCATTACATTAAATCGGATTTTAAAATTTTGTGTGGACATTATGAGATGAGAACTAGTCTAATGTCTTACTGTGTACCACGGGGTTTATTGTCTTAGGTAAATATACAAGAGGCGGTGGCCTTCGAAACATCCTAGAGATTCTTTTCCATTTTCGATCTTATTCTAAGACATCCTCCTCCGAATCATTACTCTTTTTCATTATAAAGTGTCAATTAAAAACAAGTAATATAAGAAAATTTTTTTAAAGTATAATTCCTACTTTGACTCGCGTGAATCGAAAATAATTATATATATTTATGCATACACATATAGGGAGAGAGCGGACTAATAGTAGGAATGAAAAAAAAGAGCATGATTTGGCTGCATTGTTATAACAATGCACACCCTGTTTAGCTGAAAAACTGGTTTTCGACGCCAACTTTTGTCACTGTTTTAACAATTATATTGTTACAACAATGGAGATAAATCTAAGTAGGCGTCAAAAACCGGTAATTGATTTAATTTAATTAACAGGTAATTAAGGAATTATTATTAGAAAAAACTATATTAACGTCAAGTGTCATCCACTACAAGTTTAAGAAAATATATTTGAACTTGATTGGATGAATAGAAAGAATTTTATTAAGGTATCCGAACACGTTGAAAATGACCCAATTCAGTCAAGACAGATATTTTTGTTTTTTATTTTATTAAATGGAGCTATCTTTTGACTTTACGAAACATACTTTATTTTTGTTTCTACACTACCTAGAGGCCAAGTTACAATCCATTTTATAAAGTTACAAAAACCGGAAGTGGGTTTTTGATCTACCAGAAGTGGGCATTTAAATTGCTCAAAATCTATCATGGCGAGTCTGATAATTCAAAATATTACGAACGTATTTCTATAAAACTTTTTAAACCTAATATTTACGTTATTTTCTAGAGAATGTACTAAAATATTTCTTATTGTATGAATACTTTTTGAGTTATAATTTGTTATTTAAATAATGGTCTCATAAAAAATGTAACATTTCTTATGATGTTTACTCAATCAGCTCTAAAATTTTCAAATTTTAATAAGAAATGAAAATTTTAGTACATTTTCCAGATAAATGCATCTAATTTGTTTTCGTAATACTTTTACTAATATATGTTTATTACATTTTTCTCTAACTGCTTTGAAGTTTTTCAAAAATATTGCTAAAATTTCACTTATAATTGTGATTTTTGTAAAATTCACAGGTAATTTATTTTAAATTTTGATATTTAAATAGTAATATTTATTGGTATTGAGTCCTAAAAGAGCATTTATAATGTTTTAGTATGCTATTTTGTTAAAAAGTACTCCGAACGTGTTCAGATACCTTAACGATTGAACATTTCAACAAGATAAATATATACATACATAAATATAGAGAGAGTGTGAGAAATAGTAGGAATTTAATAACAAAGTTTCTAACGGGGCTCGATTCTTATTAATCCTCCAGGGAAGATATCTTTATAACGTTATATGATTATAAAACCGCTTTCTGTACAGGAACCGAGATTTATGTTAATGCGGGTTACTATTTAAAGTCGATTGAGGAGAGAAGTTGGCAGTTGTTTTCATACGGAATTTACGGAGTTGGAGAAGTAATAGTTGAAATTGCCGGGGCCCAAGAGAAAGGATCCGAGGGGTTAATTAAGGAAGATTTGTGTTGCTGAGGATCTAGAATTCTAGAATTAAAACAAAAATGAAAAAGAAAAAAAAAAAACTAAATTAGGAACCAATCTTATGTTTCCTCCAGCATAGGTCGAATTTAGATAGTGATTTGACAGTCATAATAAAAGTGTGTGGCGGTATCAGAAGAGTAGAACCCGCGACCTATGGAACCGAAGCCGAGTAACATAACCACTAGACAAAAGTGATCACCACCGTAAGGAGGCTGTTACTGGCTTATGTAGATAGCGCTACAGTACTCCTCCCCCCAGTGAGTCGGTGGATAGGCGAATGAACGACATATTTGATATGGCGAGCGTGTGCGTTATTGCTGAAAATCGGTGGTGTTGCGTCAAGTAAGTCTGATGACTTTAGTTCCTGCGTCAAGCGAGTCTGACTTTTGATTGCTCTTTTTGCGGGTAGATGGCACCACGACAGATCAGGTTTTGCGTTTTTCTTTTCATCCAAGGTTAACAATGTGGAGACTAATATCATTTGGAGGATCACGTCCAGGTCACTAATGTGGCGGTATCGGAAGGGTAGAATCCGCGACCTGAGGATCCGAAGCCAAGTAACATGACCACTAGACAAAAGTGATCACCACTGTCCAGAGGCTGTTACTGGCTTATGTAGATACCACTACAAGTGTTTATTTTATGAAAATGTTTCTTCCTTTGGTTAACCCTCACACTTCCACCAGTGAGAGCTGGTGACAAGTTTATTAATCAAAAGATCTAATAAATCTAAAATCCATGGAAACTATTTTTTAACTTCTAAGTTTCGTTCCAATAAGAATAATATTTTTTAAAAAAAATAATTACGTTTAAAATAAATTAAATTGTTATAAAAACGCGTAAGGACTAATACCAACCACCGCACGATAAAATTAAAATTATTAATTTTTGTATCACAATTTTAACCATCGTAAAACACAGTTTCATCAAAATTTATGGCCAACTAAACAGCGAGAGAAACATGAGTGCTCATCACAATTTATCTTCATCCGCTTAAAACAAATTTAAAATTCGGGGTTTGAAAAAAATGTTTAAAAAATCCCGAAGTAGTGTTAGTATTAAATGAACTTTCAACACGAAATACTAATTAAAAAACAAATACCAACTCCGGAATATGTACAGAGAGAGAAAGAAGAAATCGGAAGCAAAATAGAATCATAAAACTTTCGAGAAAACGGGATAGAGAATTAATTTAAAAGCATATCCGCGGACAGTTTAATTATTCCAGCTTAAATTAAAAATCTAAACTCGCGGATTTGAAACAAATTTCAAATATCTTATACGCGGAGATTTAAAAAAAAGGGAGGGGAAGCAAACAGAAGTATCTGTGGCAAAATATTTTTAAAGCGCAATTTTTGCTGGGAAAGTAAGACGATCAAAAAGATCAATTACGAGCTTGTTTGATTTGAAGTTAATTGAAGATAAGCCAACAGAGCGACCGGGAACACAAATCAGGCGAAAGAACGGGGGTATAAAACAAGTAAAATACAATAAAAATAAAATATTAAATACTTCTCTCTAGAATAAAATTTCTTTTTTTCTTTGTTCCCTCCCCAATTTCCCAAAACAGTTCCTTTTTTTTCCCCCTTCAAAGTTATTGCTGGAGTTTCTAATTAAAAGTTGCAAAAATCAAATACAGTTAAAGAAAGAAAAAAAAAGTTAAAAAAAAAAACATATGGATGAATTTTCTTGAGCGGTGTTATTACAAATGAAACACGAGAACGGTAATAATTTTTTCTTCTGTTATTAATATACGTCTTGAAACCTCAACTCTGGGCTCACAGAGGGAAACATAAGAAATGTAATTAGATTCAAAGATCTACACGTGACAGAGGAATTTATGTTAAGGGTTTAATGGTATTCAAATTGAAATTGAATGAGAAATGTTAAATATGTGTATATTAAGCTCAGCAGTGTGCATACGCCTTCACTTTTTAGCGTAATACATGTAATTGGGTTTCAAATACATGTAAAATTACTTTAAAGTAATTTTTTTTATCTTGTAAGATAAATAATTCATTAAACCGATGCATTATTCTAAGAGAAGTCATAACAAAAAAACAAAAAAAAAAACAAAAAAAAGTAGTACTTTAGAAACTCGTCATTTTTATTCAACGGAGCCTGACATAAAAAAAAATTCTGAATAAGAAGTTGATGCAACAATACGTAATATGTTAAAATGAATTTCTCGAATACCTGACTTTAATAAGGATTAAAATACATCAGAAGGATTTAAATTATTTAGTAGATTTATAAATTACTTTATTTCCCTTACATACGGATCCATGCAAACATTCTCTAAAAACGCTCATGTAATTGCACCACATATCAAAAATGGATATTTGTTCTCTCGTCAAACACTTCACGCTTTTTTGTAAATATTTGACACATTTGGTTCGAAAAAGGTATTATTAAATGAGCTTAAATATAACTTGTGGAATTGTTATCGAAAAAATGCTTAATTTGATCCCACAAGCATCATTTTCAAAACGAAATCGATGGTAAAATGCTTCATAACAGCACTAATATAGTTATCGCCAGTCAACACTTACTTCGTTAACATAAACATAAAAAAATACAAATGACTCAAAAAAGAACAAATTAAACCTATAAAAGTATAGCATTTCACTTTCTGGAGAGTGAGTGAATATTAACATCACACTATTCAGCTACTCGAGGATTTTTGGCGACGAACCTCGTAATTTTGAGCAATGGTCAAGTGACGAGGACGACAGCTGAACTGGCAACCCCTCTCCTAACTTCCCCACCACACCAACGAGAGGACGTATGAGCTTCCACAGATTAAACGCATCACCCCCCTACACGGCTCACTTTCTAGAGAAGAAATGCGTTTAGAAAAATTGTAAAAACATTTAATTGGATAGTCAATATCTAAATTTAAAAGTATTATACAAATAAAACATGAGGGAAATGAGTGTTGATTAACGTTGAACTCTCCAAGGCAACGTGAAGGCTACGGACTTTGTAATTTTTAGCCCCCGTCAACTGACTAGGAGAACACGTGAGATGACAACCTCTCTTTGGACTTACACACCACGCCAACTGGAAGGCTTTGAGTCTCGATATATTTATGCGCATCAACCCCAGTGGGTTTTCAATGGTGCTAGGCTCGAACTCACGACACACCGTTTACAAGTCCCTGACCATTACCCTACCATGGTCACAAACAAAACGTTCAGACTAAATGCTTTATAAAATTTTAAAAAAATCTATTTTTTCTTAAAAGTAAATGTTAACATATATTTCTAAATCATTTTTTTGAAAATTTTAAAACACAAAAGTTTAATATGTATATTAGTATTGCTCAAATATGCGCTTAAAGATTACACATAACACACAAAAGAACAAAAAAAAAATTCAATTAAATAGAGAGAGAAAAAATACTTGATACAAACATGATAATAAAAGGAATCAATTGATTTTAGAAATATTGAAAATAACCATACCGTGCATTTTTTTAAAAATAATACATCAATATTAATGATCAATGTGTTTAATACAAACTTTATAACCGATAATTAAACATGCAAATTAAAAAAATTACTGGCACATACTGATCTCGTAAAAGAAAATATTGTTAACAAAAATATGATAATGAGACATGCGTTTGATACTTCTTGTTCCAATACTTCCGCCTCGTAAACCTAAGGTTGCGGGTTCAATCTCGGCTGGAGTCGATAGATTTCTGGATGCGGAAATCGTAGATATGCATGTCATATGATTATGTGGCATGTAAAAGATCCCTTGAGTATCCACTTGGCTCTGGTACTCCAGGCTAAACCATATAACAACAATATTTAGCATCCGACGAGAGCTTGAATCGAATAAATTCAAGCGTCAAAAATTCGGTAGCGGGAGTCGCCACTAGATGGTGTCACAAATGAAATGACTCCCATGCTTGGGAATTTACCGTGTCTGTAAAGGCTTAACTGCCAAAACGCAGGCCATTTTAGGGGGGGAGGGAGTAATGTGTTGTTTCAAAATCGTAAACATTCCAATTAATTTTATACTTTTTTCATAATTATATACATATATATTATCTACCTCTTACATTCTCTTCCTCACAATATCACCTAGGGATTGCAGTATCGGACCAAAAGTTCAACACCGGTATTCGGTATTTTTTAAATCTTAATACCGAGATACCGGTTTTAAAACCGGTAGTAGAAATTTCAAAAAAAAAAAGAAAACACAGGCGTTTCTTTTTTTTATTTGCCAGTTTTATTAGAGAGTGTAAATATCACAGAAATAATTTGTAATTTACAAATTATAACAGTATATAAAGATCACAAAAAAGTAAAGGAGCATCTTATTTATTTAAATCGCAAAAAAGTGTAAATAGCGCTATTAAGTCTGTGGTACTGTTGCTAATGTTTGAAATGGGATCTTAAAAAACATAATGCATCAATTGGACTGTATGATATGCAAATACAATATGAATAACAAACTCACTAATTTAAAAAAATATCGAAATATAAAGCACTTTCTTCACAACTACAACTTTGTTTTCACAGATACGAATATCAGACTAAGAATCCTGCGCGTGTGCAGTATCGCTCTGAGCTGTAATAGCATAGTTTTGGCCCACCTCCTTGGATGATTCACACATTTTATCACTTCTCTTGATTGTACGATGCAACTTTATATTCACAGTTTAATTAATTTCTCCAGCTAAGGAAACATAAATGCAAAAACGTATACTATTTTGCTATGCTAGCGACCCCTGAACGTATAGTGGAGCCAATATAAAAAATTTCTAGTAATTACCAAAAAAACGGTATTTAAACTTGTAAACATCGGTAGTACAAAATTGTACAAATGGCTAAAAGTACCGGCATTGCAATCCCTAATATCATCTAATAAAAACTAACAACAAACATTCGAAGAAAAATTGTTTCTGGTATAAGATATGATACATTACGTAATAAATTGATGTATAGATGATACAAGGTCTAAACGTGACAGACGGTCTTCAAAATCAAATCTACTCGCCGTCATCGAACTTGCATCACCTCTTATCGACTTTAAATCATAACTAGACGTCCAATAAAAACAATCCGACACGGGAGACATCGAAAAGAAGAAAAAGAAAGACGGAAACATCATTGTCATCCGAACTCTCCCAAATCTACCGGGAACATTCACATTCTAACATCCCAAAAAAGAAGAGAGAGGGATACTTTCTTGTCTCTCAACGAGAGATTACGGATCGGACATTGAAAGAGGAAACCTACTTGCTTTCTCTCCTCATCGCACCAAAAAAAAGAATAAAATAAAGGAACAGGCCCAGCTTTTCGAGAGAGAAAAAACCCCGAAAAGGCTGGCTTGTTCTCGCAAACGAATCACGTAATCTGAGTTGTCTTCACAACGCTTTTAAGAGCCATCGGGGAACTGGAAGGGTGAGGGGGTTGGGCAATTCCATTGACTTCATTGGCCCCGGCGTCTATGATGACTTCCAACTGATCTTCCTTTTCGCAATCATTGTTCGTGGGGTAGGCTTTGTGTCTTTTTTTTTTAACAGCAAGAACTCCTCATCCCCCAATATGGGGTTTACAGCAGTGGAATTATTGGAACCCCCATCACGAAATGTCTTTATCTAGCCTTCCGTATCTTTCTAAGAGTTTAAATCCATCCAGGAGTTGTTCTTGGAGGTTCAGTTCACCAGGCAATGCGGAATTACGTTCGTTAAGATTGTTAAAAAATACGAAAGCAGGGGGGGGGGGATGAAAAAGAGGAAATGGGGTGGAGGGAGAAGAAAGGTTTTTAAAGTTCACATGGGATGAGGTAATCATTTGATTTCGCTTGAACGGAGTTTTCTGCTCTGTTTAAGGAGAAGGCAGGTTGTTTCTGCGCTTTTGAGTTTTATGGCGTGAGCCGATAGTTAAGATGAAGTCATTTCAAGAGTAATGATACTTGCCTGGGCTGTGTACTTTTCAGAGACATGGTTCAGTGATTACCGTTTGGTAAGAGAGAAAGTTACATTTAAGTCGATAGGAGGAATTGGTTACGTAAGATAGGAAGTAGAATACAGAACACAGATACTTAAATTTAAAAGCACAACTTTCAGATTCTTTCATATCTAACAGAATGCAAACTAGCTCGTTTTAGAATTTCCAAAGAATTAATGTCTAGTAAAATAAAGATCGTAATTAATATAATCGTTATTCCCAATAAAACTAAAAGAAATCCAGACAACAAAGTGATTGACAAATTTATAAATGACAATCTAACGTGAAACAGAACAAATGTTTAATTGTACTAATTAACATATAAGTACGAGTATTTGCCATATATACAGTCGACTCTTGCTAATTCAAACCTTCGATAATACGAAGCTTTCGTAAATTCGAAGTATATGCTCAGCCCTAGAAAAACTCTCGATATTTCGAACTAAACAATACGTTTTGGTACACTCAATATTTCGAAGTAAGATCTATTGTATTCTTCCGAAGCCGGAATACAACATGTGATAATTCAGAGTGATCTTATAAAACTCTCGACAATTGAAACACTCACTATCATGTAGAGTCCAGTAGCAAAAAGTTTAGAGCCTACATGTTTTGTGTTGTACTGCTTGTCTCCCCAAAGGCGTAGCGTAGCCCCTTTGATGGACATCGGAGTTGACTCCGATAACTCTGACAGAAGCTTAAGTGTCACTAAACAAACTACACCACTTTTTCTTTCAAAATCATGTTGATGTGCGGAAGTTTTTCGAGCTTCATTTATTCTAGAAAAATCTATTGACAAAGTAAGATTGAATGCCATAAAACAAAAAACAAAAAAATAACAGATTTCTTCTTCAAAAAAAATTATGTACAGTATGTATTCTTTTAATAGTTGTTTTTTATACATAAATGTATTCTTTTAATACAGGATTTTTAACTCACGTATAATATGTACTTTTAACAAATACTTTAAAATAATTTTATACATATGCACAATTGTTGTTTTATTACAGTTTTAAATTTAAATGTGTTATAAAAAAATTCTCTTCGTGTATTTTCGGAGTTTTTCCTACCCTCTTAATAATTCGCGAACTCTTGATAATTCAAAGTTTTTCACTGGTTTCTTGAAATTTGAATTATAGAGTCGACCAGTAATACAAACCGTAGAATAGCTTTCCATTTTATTTTTTTCCGTATAAAATATATTGAAAGGTAAATAATTTTGAAAATCATTATGTTCATAAAATTAAGCTTTTATATTTGCTAACATACATCTTTGATTCCATTTCTTAAAAAAATTGTACTGGTAAAAATTAAGTCAATTTTTCAAAACTATTTTCTTTTTTTATTCGTTAAATTTTCAAACAAAAGCAAGAAGTGCTTTTTATATTGCAATATAATAATTTTGAGAGTTATGGGTTCTTTCATGGACATCAATTGGTCTTCCACTAATATTACTATTCATGAAGGCTTATTCTTACTTTAATTTCTTTTTTTCTACATCCCAGTCGTATAGGTAAATTACAGAAGAAGACTGGTTGGTCTGAAAACAATGTTTTCACCTTTTGACTTAGTTTCCAAGGTAAGAATTAGCTTTTGTACTAATGAGGTTATCTAATTTTAGATCTATACTGTCTTTATTTACTTCTATTTTTGCTATGCTTCTTTATATTCATAGCAATTTAGGATATGTTATTGATTATATATATTAATGTCACAAAACAAATGTGAGTATGTTACAATCCCCTTAACCACTTGCCTGATTATCCCGAGTAATCTCGGGTTCGTATATATTGCAGTTAATTATTATCCCGAGAAAATTCGGTCGAAGTAGAATTTGTCAGTACGATTTGTTTTATCACGATTTTTCTCGGCCTGGAGGAAATATTCAGCTTTTTGATCGGCAGTTTGCAAAGTTTTGTTGGCTTCGTGGATCTTTTGGCAGGATAGGTCACATATTTTCCCTATTGTAAAGTACACGTCGGCTAGTGGATTAGAGCAATGTATACAGAAGGATAGTTCCGTTGAAAAAAAAGTAAAATAATAGCGATGATGCAAGATAGTGAAAGCAATGATTTTTCAGAGAGTGATTATGGTGGACAATAAAAATAGTGGAAGTGATTCTTCTGTATGTAGCCTAAATTTTGTACTGTAAATCAGAAGTATCACGATCACCTAAAGAATTTAGAATGGAATTGATTGGAAAAATAATTTCAGAAAATCATCGTGACGAGTTTTTTGCCGCATCAGGAAGACCCAGCATCAGTCCTTCACCACTCTGGGCATTTTCCAGATGTTATTCCTGGTACTGAAGAAGAAAAAAAATCAAATCCAACGAGACAGTGCACTCTGTGCTCCCGCAAAGAGGTAAGCCAGTAAGAAAAGAGACCAGAGAGAATACCAGTGTACAGAATGTCAGGTATCACTTTGTGTTGTCCCTTGTTTCAAAAACTATCATACAAAGACTAATGTATAACTTGCTTCCATTTATCCGAGATAACTCGGGATCGTAAACTAATATTAAAACTAAATGCTTTTACACCTGTAAAAAATTAAAAATTCTACTTAAAACTTGCATATTTTATTTTGTTTCGTTTCCTTGTATTTATTAATAAAATTTTAAAAAAATGATTTTTTTGCAATTTTTTTCAAAAAAATTTGTAAGGGTTAAGTATTAAGTAAAAAATTTAATTTTATACATTTTTTCCCCTCTAAATCTTAATTACGAATATCATTTTTCCAAACGTCGGTTACATTTAATTTTTTGCATTCTTGTATTAAACCTTTCGCTTTGACAGATTTATTTCCGAGTCCTAAAAAAAAAAAAGAATATTTGAATATCTTACACGTGCTTTACTCAGTGACCATCTGACACAAAGCTTTTCCGTAAAACAACTAAGACCATTTCTAAATATAATTTTATTTCCAATAATTCTATCACGTGATAATAACATTCTTATTATTCTCCCCATTGCATTTCCCTAGCTGAGAGAATTTGGGGATTCTTCTTCTCTCTTTTTAAATTTTACTAAGAGAATGAGCACGAAACGGCCACTCACCTCATGTTTAAAATGTGTTAAATAAAATAAATTCGTTTTCTACTCAGCAATTCCCTTCATCATGACTATTCCCAAAAATGTACAGGTATTTATGTGTACATAAATAAATTAGAAGCCTATGCAGAATTTTCCATGGAGTGTGGAAAGTCTACTCTCTGAATGATAAATGGGCAGGTAAAAACTTTTTTGAGCCAATTTAATGAATCTTAAAGGACCTCATGACATGTTATATAAATTTTCACTAAAAAAAATTACAATTTATTCTCGTTTATGGAGATTAAGAATGATTTATTAATACCGTACTTTTTACAACAAAACGAATTTCTAGAATTCAAAAAACAGTAATCGCGCAAAACCATTAAAGTAGACGAAAACGCACATGCTGCTCTGTAACACTATCTCATGAATATGTATCTTTGTCACGTATGTGGGCCAAGGATTTAACATTAATAGATAAATTCACATAAACCAAATCATCTCAAAGTATCATCTTCTTGCTTCTAAAAGCTTTTATATGGGTTCTCAAAGAAAATAAATCTTCGAGTGATTTGGACGCATACATTACACGTATTACATTCCCCGCACGTATACGAGAAACGTTAACTAGTTATAAATATCATTATAATATATGCAACTTAATGGAAATACTTCATTAAAAAAACGGAGAGACAACGATTTAACTATTCTTACTCGCTCGTGGTTTAATTAAAGTTATTTTTTTTTAATATTGGGAAAACACTGAAACTTCAAATTTATTCCTTTTTTAATTCGATAAAGGATTTATTTAATCATTACTTAATGTAAGTTTAATTAATTTGTTCGCAAGAATATATCTCGTGCCTTAAAATGTTCATTATTCAAATTAATTGAACAATATATACGTGGAAGGTATCTCAAAGCATTTTTGTAGGAAAATTAAGCAACATTTTTAATTAATAAAAAATAATTCTTAGGAATTATATATATTTAAATCGATTTATATATATTATCCATTTTCGTTATAAGGTTCTCCCAAATTTCCTCATTGTTAACTATTTCATTACACACATAAAGCATAATTAATTAAATGGTTAAGTAGAAAAAAATAATTACTTGAACTCATATTCAATCTCTTCAACTTCATGATCATTAAAAAATCAAATTAATTTCGGTCGCTATACTTATTATTTTTTATTCATTAATTTAATCGTTTCTTCATTACCATCTAAAATTTTATTCGATCACAGAAATAAAAATTATTTCAGACATATGTATAGAGCTGTCTGGATAAGGAAACACTAAAAAATTCTGAATTGAAAGATTATATATTATTAAAGAAATAAATTAATGGATTTATAGTATTTTTAAATTAAATTTCAGACACCCCCAAAAAATTAATTTTTCATTGCGAGGGTTTTTACTAAAATTCAGATTGAATTTCAAACTTGTAAGGTTTTTTTGGTAAAAAATTATAAAAACTTAATTGAAAATAATTTTTATGCGAAAATGCCCTTAAATTAATAGCAGCTATGAAATATATAGATTCAAAGTTTAACTAAGCATTGCGTTTTCTACTTTTATTAAAACTCATTTAAGGTTTTTGAAAAATACTTTTGTAAAAACGTCATATAGTACATATATAAAATAATTTAATATCACACGGACATGAATTAATTTTTAAATACCTATTCGGGGTTGTTCCCACCAATAAATGCAGAACGGCAAAACAAAATGAGAATTCTTACCTAAAACAGAAAAGTACATTTTATGTTAATAACAATATTAATTATATAGAAACATATAAATAATAAATATTCTTCATATCTTGTTAAGAATGCATGCATTTTTACCAAGCAAACTAGCACTCATAAATATATATTAATATTTAAGTAGTGGGCATTAGTTAAAATAGGAACAGTTCATTAAATTTCATGAGCCCATTTTTAGATTAACAATAATTTATATTTAACTAAGTGATCTATGGAAACTAAGTATTGGTTTTTTTTAGAGATAAATTACAAGGCTTTTTTTTTCATTAACTGGTCCATTTTATTATGTGAAATAAAAGAGATTACACAGGGTGTGTCAGCACCAGGATTACAAACATGCAAGATGCGTAGATAGGATCAAAACGACTCGGAATTGCACAGTAATGCAGTAGAACGTCGTTTATCCGAATCAATTGGAACCGGACACAGTTCGGATACGCAATTGTTCGGATAACCGAAAGCCGAATGCGATCCGTGCAGTATACGAAATCGGACACCATACGAATATTGAAAATCAACCCAAGCGGGAAACGTGCTTGAAGAAATAGCAAAATAGGGGCAAAACGTCGCAATTTTACGTTTATTATGGAAAATAATCGCTTATTGTTCGCTGTACCATTGTACACCTTCGTTTTTTCGCTGCAAGGTCTCTGATTCTCTTCAGCAGCAGTAGTTGAGTAGGACAGCACTCTGATTGTTGTTCGTACCACTCCATAGTTGTCTCTAACACAGAAAACGCGACAGCATTTGCTACTTCCGTTGTTGTTGTCCTCGTATTCATCCGTTTCATCGTCGACAGGGTCCGATTCTTCTTGCACGAAATCACAATCTCGTCATCATTTAGCATTTGAAATCCACAGTCTTCAGCATCGCATAGCATCCAGGTTTCTACATCAACAAAACTCAACAAAAGAGCACGTATACACTCCTCACTTGGAAACTAACTGACATAATATTTTTCCACCCAGATGTTTACTAAATCACACAACTGAAATTCCCCAAATATCCCTCACCTTGGGTTTACCCGTCACTTTTGGCCTCACGTGAAACAACTGTTGAGCACTGCACTGTTCGAAAACGTATCCGGATATTTGACGCTCCGGATAATAAACGTTCGGATAAACGACGTTCTAATGTACTGGGTCAGAAACAAGATGTGTATACGACAGTGTACGTAAGAAATCAAAAGAAAGTATTCCAAGTTAATGAATATTCCGTTTATTATTCAATTCTTATCAACAAAGGCAGCACGGTCAACTACATGCAGGACTAGAGAGGTGCTCAATTTGATTTGATTTACGCCGCACTTTGAAGCAACACGCGAGAACCTCGTAATTTTGAAGACACCTGAGCTGGGAATTCCCTTTCTCCAAATTTCCACACCAACGCTAAAGGGAGGACTTTGAAGCTCGACAGATTCAACACGCACCAGTTACTCTACACGTAAGATCTTATCTGTGACTCGACAGCTCTGACCACGAGTTCGCGACCATGACCAAAGATTAATTCAAATTACCGTCTACGAGCTGTGATGCTTGCCTCACATCTGCAGCACATGGAAGTATTCCTAATATCCTCAAAATTTTCGGGCGTGTCTTAGACTTTCTTGGCAGTTACCACGATACGTGCAGTCAGATCTTCGGTGGATCAGAAATAAAATTATCGCTGGCGTCTGGCGTTTCGCTTTATATCAATTTGTTAGGAAAATATGCCACCTGTTTTAAAACATTTTCGCCTTCATAGAGACAAGTTTGAAAAGAAAACATTGCATACCTTTTTTTTAAATTTTGAGTAAATTTTTGAAGGAAGAACGCCCCTTTGGCTAATACATGGATCAGCTTATAATCGGAAATATATGGTAGTTAGCATGGTCGACACGGGAGTAAGTATCTCATTCTCCTAACTATCAAACTTCACGAGAACACCGAGACTCAACCTCTGATTTAAGTTCATATTCTAAAAGCGTTTTTGAATAAAATAAGGTCTCGCATATAAATGATCACGTTCCTCAAATATCCCCCTCTCCCAGTGGCACAAACAAGGAAGGGTGCCCGGGTCCAGACCCCCCCCCTTCCCCCAGTCTTTGGTTTTTTCCCGAATGATTATAATCCTAACAATGAAACAAGTAATATAAAAAATACAATATTAATATAAAAAAAAAAAAAAAAAAAAAAAAAATAATATAATATATATATAGAGAGAGCGAACTAATAGTAGGAATTGAAAAAAGAGCATGATTTGTCTGCATTGTTGTAGCAATGCATAGCCGGTTTGGCTAAGTTTCGCTGAAAAACCGGTTTTCGACGCCAACTTTTGTCATTGTTTTAACAGTTACTTTGTTACAACAATCTAGATAAATCTAAGTTGATGTCGAAAATAGGTAATTAATTTTAAAAATTAATTAAGAAGTAATTAATGAATTAATATTTGAAAAAAACTCTATTAGCTTCAAGTGTCATCCACTACAAGTTTAAGAAAATATATTTGAACTTGACTGGATGAATCGAAATTTTTTTATTAACGATTGAAAATTTGAACAAGATAAATATATATATATATATATATATAAAGAGAGTGTGCGCTAATAATAGGAATTGAATAAGTTCACGTGTGATCAGTGGAGCATAGAAGATGGGGGGGGGGGGTGCTGAGCCCACCCCAAAGCCACTGATTTTTTTTTTCCGATTGATTATAATCCTGTAGTACGTAAAATTTAATTTAGTATTGTTATTAATAATTAATTTTATAAATTAATGCTAATTAGTAGAGCACAAAAGGGGGGTCCCAGCCACTCCCCCCTCCAAAGACCTAAAAAAAATTTTCCCGATTGATTATAATCCTATGTACATAGTACGTAAAATTTAATGAAGTATTTGTTATTAATAATTAATTTTATAAATTAGTTAGAATTATTGTCTCAAAAATTAATTTTTCACTGTCTTGTGTTCCTGAAAATCGACAAAACCAAAATAGTATGTTGGGCGACGTATTGGAGCACGATACGGGAATGGTGAACTTTCAACCCTGGAACCCCCTTTGAAAAATTCTTGTGTGCGCCACTGCTCTCTATCAAAATTGAAGAAAAACGAACTGTTATTGCATACCAAACAGGAACGATAAAATTACATCCTTTGCACACATTTACCCTTGACAACGGATCTAATAATACGAGCATTGCAAATATCAAATAAATAACAGCAAAAAATTTTAAAAAATGTGATCCTTAAGAAACGGGAAGATACAGCTGGGTAAAATAAGAAAACACCACAGGAAAAATTTCTTAAATTCCCCATTGTTCTAGCAATACGTCAAGGCCAAGTTTGAATTTCCGTGACATTGAAAAACCCTTATCATTTTCTTGTCTCACTTTACGGTATTATTTTAAGTTAAATTCCTCTCAGGTATGGATGACAGCGTTATTTTCAAAACAGCTATCACGTGATCACAATGTGTTCCAGGAAAATAATATTAGCCAACATTTCTGGTATTAAAATACTTCAAAATTTAAGAAGGCATTAGTATTATTTGTTAACCAACAAAAATATTGACCTATATTTCCAATATCAATATAAGTAAAATTAGAAAGTGGTTGATATTTATCTGTTCGAAAAATATTTGCTTTGCTATAGAGAGAGTTCGGTTTTTAATCAAAACAAACAGTAAATAAAAAAAAGTAAATATATTACATACAATTTAGTAAATGAGATGATGAATTGTAAACATGCTATGAATTATAAGATATAAATAAAATACTAATAAATGTATTTCGTTAACCTCTATACATGAAATGATTTTCAAGGACGATTCGAACTAATTACATCATTAAAGGATTTAATGATATCTAAAATTATTGTTTTCCTTTCATAAAAGTATAAAAAATGCTACTGTTTGAACAAACTTAAAATTCTAAATCTGAAGGATAAAAAAACTACAGCATTGATATATATATAACATTCAATCTAATAAAAATAATATAATGTTATAATTATAGCATTCAGTATAACAATATAATAATGTTATAATTATAGCATTCAGTAAAATAATATAATGTTATAATTATAGCATTCTTTATAATTAGTTATATTATTTATTACCTAATAATCTCCTTTCTATTTTACAGTAATTATACGCATTAATTATATTATAATCATAAGTATTAATTATAAACACTATACCGTTATAGTTTAATGTTATTCTACTCCATATCGGTAGTTGGAAGAAAAAAATGTGAAAAGAGGCAACATAATTTTTCATTCAAAGAATTTTATTCGTTAAAAAAGACAATAGATTTTTTTTCCAAAAAAAATTACAAATATTTAAAGATAATATTATACGAATAGTAACGCAGAAACTATAAGGGAAGTGAATTTATTACTATAATTACAATGGTATTTTCAGTAATAAAATACTAATTATACAAAAATAATAAAAACTGTTGTCAGCAGAAAAACATTTTCTGAGATATCGCGCATAAAATTCGAGAATTGAGTTCTTTTTAAACAAGAAGTTAAAATAGAACCTGTATCTAAACGAGATTAAAACACCTTTTTATTTATATAGCTAAATAATTCGAATTTTTGACGATCTTATCTCTGTATCACATTTTTCGTGTCAAAATTTCTTTCATACTTTAAATATAATCATCTGCTATATATCATTAGTTTAAAACTTTACCAGTAAATAGAATTATTCTGAATATTAACGTCAGCTTTATTACATCTCTATTTATATATTATCTTTGTTCGTTCCAATTCGCGAGAGCCATTTCTTTATTCTCATCCATCAAATTTTGAATATGTATGGGTCACCAGGTTGTAGATGAGTTAGTTACGAATAATATATGGGATAAATAAAAATATTACTTAAAATTGATTCATCCTTTTAAAATGATTAAAAATAACAGAGGAGAAATATTTTCGACCGCAAGCTTTTTATTCATGTTCTTGCATCTGTCGCAATATCGACAACTCTTTTGTTGCCAGATCAGAAAAGCTAAATTTACAAAAACAAGATAATATATAAATAGAGATGCAACAGCTTCATTAAAATTATTTAATTTTCAATCAAAGTTTCAATAGAAGAAAGAGTAACTTCCTTTTTGTCTCGGGGATCATAAGCACAACTTATGCAAGCTACATTATTTTCTTTACTGATAAAAACAGTGTAAACAGGGCAGACTATAATTATTTTTCTCGCGAGATTTTAATTAAATACAATTCTACACAGAATGTCCTTTTTTTAAACTGAATTACAGCACAATAGTAAAGCATATAATACATACGTAAAATGATTACAGAAGGCTTAAGATGTTAAATTATGTCTTTAGAATAACAGAGTATATATATATATATAACTAAACTAATTAACTTAGCAGATATTTCAGATAATAAGGATAAACTAGGATAGCATATTTTACATAACAGGAAAATATAGTAATAAAGTTACATAAAGAGATTATTAATATAGAAAATGCAAACATGGATGGTGTTCCAATTTTTACAAGAGTGATAAAATTCTTTTGTTTATTTTAGTATTCGATGTAAAAAATTTATGTGCTTTAATAATGCTCGAAATATTTTTGTTCAAATAAAATATGCAAAAAATGTTTCAAATAGATATCAAGAAGTTTGGGATATAATATCACATGCAAAAATATATATAATCTTGTTTTAATTAAAGTACGTAACTTTCTGTGTGTGCATAACTTTAAATCATGAACTCTGCAGAAATTTGTTTTAAAAACACAAACGCTAGATTTTATATACATTCAAATTATTATGAATAAAATATGAATCTGAACCAAAATGAAAAACAGGCATTTATACATAGCATAGAAAATAATCACCTTTATTAACAACTTGTACACTTAGAAATTTACAGCAATTAAGAAGTATAGATTTCAAATTACAAAACATTGTCCCTCTCACAAACTTTCTTTAAAAAAAAATTTTAAAAAAATCCACACCATTATCAGGTTTAAAGCTATTCTTTTAAAATTTAACACCGAAAGTCACGAATACTCGACCAAATTTCTAAGCCGCTGCCAACAAAATTTTCACCACAAATTAAATGCGAATTCAATAAATCATGCATTATGTTTTTATCATAATAAAAATGACATTTCTATATTGTGAGTACATGCATAATAATAAAGAATTCACACAACGAAAAGAAATTTTATTTATATTTGCATGAAAGTATTTTTTTATAAGTACTTGTTAATATTAACTATTCACAAGTTATAAGACCAGTATTCAATATTAAGAGTTTACCTTCATCACAACGCATATATTATTAAAGATATAAAAAAAACTATATCTTTCTTTTAATATTGATCCATACGTTATTTATTATGCAGAAATTTGTTTCCCCATAAAAATAGCTTATTAGGCTTTACAATGCTACCGTAAAAATATGAATTTACATTTATATCGAAGAGATAAAAGTAGATATCTTATCCTCTTGAACAAACTCTTCCCACTTATCACGTACTAAAACTAAGAATTTATCAGCAGGTATTTTTATGTGTCACTTCAGTATTATCCATAATAATACCATCAATAGCAATCATTACAAATTCATATCTTTGGAAGTTTATTTGGGCGTGAAAAAAGATATCGAGTCTTCAAAGCACGTTCTATAACACCCCTTCCCCCCACGTTCTATTGCCATCGAAAACGAACAATAATTCGAAAGTACACACACTAAACGAGATCGAAGAAATCTATGATAAATGGAATCTTGCTTCACGAACAAAAACATAAAAGAACATGAAATGATGCCGTTATATTTCACCTAAATCATGGTCTTTTATTATCGTCTGCTCTCGAGCGAGAAAACATTCTCTTTCCGAACAAGAACAAGAATGAAGATAAATAAATAAAATAGAACGAAAATAGAAAGAAAAAGCAAACATAAATCTGAGCAATAAGTGCATACAAACGAGCCTCCTTTTCTTCTTTTTTTTTCCTTCCTTGGAGAATAGAAGATGCATATAAAGCAAAGGAAATCATGAGAAATCTAAATGACTGTTCTACTGCGAAAAGCAAAGCGTAATTACAAGAGAAAAAGTTAGATGCTTCAGTGAAACCGATATGGGGGTTTTATGTAAAAAAAGAATTTAAACAAAGAAAAAAAAAGGCTTAAGAGAATTCAAATCTATTTCTCTTAAAAACTTGCATCATTGATGTTGTTATTGTCACTAATTCGATACGTTGCGCTAGTAGCTGAGCCTTTCGCAAAAATACGATTCGATTTTTCTCTCTCAAATGGTTTTGTAATGGCCATGGTTTGTTTTAAACTTTTTGTGGGTTAGGGCGTATATATTTTTATTGATTTATTTTTTTTCATTTAACTCAGCAGGGAGAAAAGGGTTCGTATTTTGATACAAGAGTAGTTGCTTTTATTTCAATTTTTTTTTTCCAAGAGGAAACAGTTTTTACGGTCACTTTCCAGAAATAGCTTCGCCATTTTTTTTAATCTACTTTTTTTTCTGTAGTTTGTGTTCTTTGTTCATTACTCGCACTCAGAAACTGATGAAGGGGAAAGAGAAAAAAGAATTAAAAAAAAACTTTTATTTCATCATTTCTGCACCCACATCTGCGATTACCTTTTTTCCAGAGATTTGAAAACTTTGAGAGAAGGATTGGATTCCAACACAATCTACCGACTCCTCACTCTTTTTTTTTTTTTTTTTAAAAAAAGGAATAATAATTACCGAAGTTTTTAACCCGACTCGAAGACTTACTGAAAGTAATGAAGTCTGCAAGGATTTTCATTCTGGGGATTTTCAAATGAAAAATCTGAAATACCTTTTCAGACTTTTTAAATAAAAGCTGAGAGATTTGTAAACACGAAAACGAAATGGAAATTTTTTAAGAAAGAATATTTAACTAAGCTAAATCTTCTTAACTAAAAATCCTTACTGATACAGCATTCACAGTATGTATTCTTTAGTAATTACATGAAGTATATGTTCGAATAAGCAGAATTGTATTGAGATTATCTGAGACATGATAAAACAAATATATATATATTAAAATCTCACTATGAATTAAAATCCTCCCTAATTGAATTTTCTCAGAACTCTCGATAAAACAGGAAAAAGTTCAAAATTTTAAATAAATGTTATTCATTATTGGGAACAAACTTTGCAATTATGAACCACGATCAAAGGAACAGAATGATATTTCATTTGAAATTCACTTTGTAAATATGATTTAAATATCCTGTTGCTTTAATTTTCGATTTGTTTTAACGAAAGAACAGTTTTGAATTCTACCAGAATAGAAATTTTTTTTATTGAAGATTTTTTGCCCAATTATTGTTTTTTTTAAAAAAAATATCAAAATAAATATATGCAAAACGGATTCACGTTCTCTATGAAGTTTATATAGTTACAAGTATCTAAAGCTCACCCCACCCCCCCATAGACTGAAACTGAAAATTTTATTTTTAAATAAAAATTGTTACAAAATAAAGTTATTAAACTTTTATTATAATATAATAAAAGAATATTATATATATATATATATATACTTCCTACTAGATTGTAAATATTCTATTGTTTACTATCTCGGGTTCCACGAGATAATTTTGTACTCGTTAATTAGCACAATGTATTGCAAAACTAAATAGTTTTCTGATGGAAAATCCACCTTTTTATATATGTGGAAAGCAACGCCTATAATGAAGGAAAGGGAACAACATATCAACAAAGCTGATGTTAAAATCTAAGTTTAAGCAAGAACAGCTTCTGAATTTTAGATTGAAAATTCTCTCATGCACAATACACGGGATTTCTCACACAACTATAAACATTGTAATACCATACAGAACATTGTGTTAAGTGAAATATATTTCTTAACATAAGTGGATACAAAAACAAAATATAAAAACAAATTAAATTCGGAATATGTAATGCGATTGCATTTAATCTCAATAGATCTAGACTTCGACAGCTTGTGTGAAAAATACTAGCACTAAATATAACGCATGGATAGATGACATATGAATCAAAAATTAATATTATCAATGAGTAAAAGTATATTAAAAAATTAGATTAGAATTTAATAATAAATGCAATGCCTTTTTTAATTGCCTATACATAAAGTGCCTATAACATGTTGATCTACTTTAAATATTATTGAGATATATTCTTCGAAGTATGTGTATGGAATGGGGTTCTACGTAAACACTTTCTAGTTCTAGGGATTCCACGAAAGCAC
This sequence comes from Trichonephila clavata, assembly GCA_019973975.1. Taxonomy (NCBI): domain Eukaryota; kingdom Metazoa; phylum Arthropoda; class Arachnida; order Araneae; family Nephilidae; genus Trichonephila; species Trichonephila clavata. The sequence goes on from BMAO01011324.1 coordinate 47,952, forward strand.
CTTTAAGTTCTAGGGGTTCCGTGAGTTGGAAAAGTTTGAAGACCACTGGTATAACGGGACAAAGATGGTACAATAGATTGCCCCTTTTTAGATGACACAAAGTTTCTGCGCCAAAAAATGTCTTAGACACGTTTTACAAGATCAAGATAATACAAAATTTTTTCAGTGGGTTATTAGGGGACATCAAGGGCTCAACGGGAGGTGGGTCAAAACCAGACATCTCTCGAGACAGCCTGCAGGAAACCCTCCTATACCTTCATTTTGTGGGAATAAAGGTTGGTGTCACCCCACTGAGCACCATTCGCCTGCCATATAATTTTCTGGTACAGTTTCAATGATTATATCATAATATTATATGTAATGGTCTTTTCACCAGTATATAATAGCCAAGTATCAATTTGTGCAGACTTCGTTGCGCTAGTGACCAAGCAAGGGTATGGATTTCAACCGTTCTAATCTATTTACTTGGCTTTGAAGGATCATTATCAGAATAGCACTAGAGTAGCTGAACCTGAGTGGGCTCTGAATCAAGATGCCTTAGAAGGCCCTTTAATGGAATCCCTTAACGTTCTACAATTTTTTGCTGACTCGTTTTGGGGCCCCTGAAGCTTGGAAGCCCCGTATCATTGATAAGGTAGATACGGTGATATTACACCCCTGCAGAATAGCATTGCAATAGGTCATAAGTTTACTAAAAGTTTTATGAACGTGATGTTCAGAAACGATATTACACAACCACATTTAACTCCCGCTAAGCGCTTAAGCCTAGCAAAATTAAATGTAATGTGCAACAATTCTCCTTAGTCGATGGACATTATAATTTAAGATTTGGCTTTAACAACTTCAAACAGGAAGCCTCCGCTTTAGTCATTCGGATACTGCAGTTGTGTATCCATCTGAACGATACCATTTTGCTTTGGTTATATGCGAAGAATGTTCATTAATGCCGTACCATTAAGTAACTCGAGGGTTATTGGCGACGGACCTCATAATTTTGAACAACGGTTAAGTAACAAAGATGACGCTTGAACTGGTACCCTACTTTCTTAACTTCTACACCAATCTAACATGAGCCAAGGTAAATTTAACGTGCATCAGCCCCTTTGCACGGTGAATCTTCAGAGGCACCAGGGATCGATCTAATGACACGCCGACCATTAGGTTACCGTGGCCACCTTGGTTATATGCGTGATTTCATATATTCTGTACATATAACAGCAACTGAACGGTTTATTGCAATCTCTTTATAGGTCAACTTCGAGGGATTGTACTTACATTACAATGCAAAAATAGAAGTAAAGTACCACACATGAAAAAATCAATTACTACAATCTTCTAAGGTACTAGAAAGACCATATCCTCCAAAAGTTCAAAGATTGCTGATCAATAACATATAAACGAATCAAACTCCTTTCGGCAACCCTTTTCATTTCATTGGGACAGAATCAATGTAAGAAGTCTAAAATCGATTACTCTAGGAATAAGTCAAGCCGATTAGATTAGTCCACTCCACTGCATTACAATTTTAAATAATCTCGTCCCCAAACAAAACGCGTCGAAATTCAGCGCTTAAAAAAACCCTACATGGATAAGGAGTCTTCATTTCAACACTAAAAGCTATTTCCACGAATGAGTGACCACGTTAAATTAAATTACTACAACCAGCTAGTCCGGATTCAACTTTGACGGAAACACGAAGCACTCCCAGCCCACCTTCAGGAAAAGGGAGAGGGGTGTCCGAATAACCTAATTTAGGGAGCTACGACAGAGTTAATCAACTTTATCCCCCGAAATAACCGTTCCATGGTGTCTCCAAGCAAAGATGCCAACAAGATGCCCCAATCAGCCCATTCTAGGAAGGAGTACTAGAGAAAACGTAATTTGCATTCCCTGATGGTTTACTGATAGGGGCGGCCATTATCGTCAGCAGTTTCTTTTGTCCTCCCTCAAGACATTCTTTACCGACGCCCTAGCACACCCTTTCTTTTTTTCCCTTCTCTTCTCTTTTCTTCATTTCTTTTATTTTTCTCGCAAGGGTCTCGTCTTTTGAAGAAGGCTTGACTGCCTTCTATTACCTCTAAAGGGAACAGATGGTAGATCCATTAAGTAAGATGCGAGGGGTCCCGCTCAAATTGAGGCATGGCCCCCCGGTGGAGGCTTTAATTTAGCTGCTTTGTTGAATTATCTCGGAGGGGTTGCGAAAAACCCAGCGCGTATGTGCAATTACCATCTCAAGCATTTCCAAGATTGATTTGCTCGTTTGATGGTGCTACGGGCAATCGTTCCGTATATTGCATTAAATAAGCAGATGGTTTTTATTTAGAGAAGAATCGCGCGTGCTAATATGCACTTGAGTGAATGGAAATGAAAACTCGATGCTTTTAAACCGTAAATATTTGTTTAGATGCTGTATAAAAAAATTTTATGTCCTCAATTTTCAGTTGCGACTATTTGTTGGTATTTTAAAGGAATAAAGACAAAAGTATTTCACAAACCTCGTCCTTATAACTCTAATGCATATCTAAGTCCTTATAAGAATTCTAATGCATATATGTCCTTATAAGAATTCTAATGCATATACAAGTCCTTATAAGAATTCTAATGCATACACAAGTCCTTATAAGAACTCTAATGCATACACAAGTCCTTATAAGAACTCTGATGCATACACAAGTCCTTATAAGAACTCTAATGCATATATAAGTCCTTATAACTATAATGATTTAAAAAATGGGCCAAAGTCGTAAAAACAAATTTAAGATTTCAGGGAATTCCCACAATTTGTTTTTTTTTACATATTACTTTCTCAGAACAATAATTACTTTTAGTAAATTATATATATTTCTTTTCACTTTGTATGTATTGAAAGTGCATAGATTCATTTGCCAGAAACAAAGAAATATATACTTTAAATAATACTTAGGTAATTTTTTAAAATATATCGTTAATAAAAACTTTACATGAACATCAACATGAAAAAGGTATATACTTACATTTTCACACCACATTTCAAAACAACTTCATAATCAGTTGTCCGATTGGTTACTTTATTTCCGTCGAATTTTGAAGCAGCACAAAAAAGGGACCTCATAATATTGAACCATGACGGTGTGTGACATCTAACATTCTATACTCCAAACTTCCATCACACGCCAACGTTAGGATTACGACTTTGAGCCCCGACAGATTTAACGGTCATTTTTCTAGCTGGAAGGGCAGCGGTAGCCGAACGGTAACGGTCACCAACTCATGGCCGGCGTTGTCTAGTCGTGGTGGACGGAAGGACAATTGGCAATGGACCTCAAAATTTTGAACCATGAGAGTGACCTCTGAATAGGCATTCTACTCTCCAAAGTTTCAATCCGAGCAAGGACTTTGAATCTCGAAAGATTCAACTTGTATTTTCCCAGCTAGACAAGCCACCGTAGCCGGGTTGCGAATTAATGGCTGGCGTTGTCGAGACTTAAGAGTTCGAATGCTATTGCCAGTGAATGAGCGAGTGAATATTAACTATTCAGTTACTCAAGGGCTTTTGGCGACGGACCTCGTCATTTTGAACCATGGTCAAGTGACGAGGTCGACACCTGAGCTGGAATCCCCTCTCCTAACTACCACACCACACCAACGGGAGGACGTTTGAGCTCTCGACAGATTTAACGAGCATCACTCCATTATACGGCGGGTCTTCAGTGGCACTGGGTTCGAACTCATGACATGGCTGCCATGATCCGATACCTTGACCACTTGGCTACCACGGCCATTTCTTTGAAGTGCGACGCTAATAAAAAAAAAAGTACAACTAAAATTCCAGTACACGAGTTGAAGTATCTCCACAAATTTATTTCAATGGTTATAAAGACGAAATATTCACAAAAATGACAACAATATTGTAAATACACCAATTTTAGTTCGTTAAAATTTTTCTCAAGGTTCCCTTTAATTGAGAACATGCGAAACTGTCTCGAGATTTCTCAATAATGTTGACTGATAAGGAATGCTCAGGATATTTTTCTTTATGCCCAACAATGCCTTTTGATTGTTTTCCGTAAGAATTCCTCTTGGAAAAATTTAATCAACATGCCACAGAGCATTTAGCACGTTATAATACCGGTAAACAACGTCGGAAAACGTTTTTGTAAGCAACTAGTTAACAGCAGCAATTAGGAGCGACATCCAATAAATCTAACGAGATTAATTATAAGTGGGTAAAAATAAGATAATTATAAGCGGCATCTAATAAAACTAATGCGATTACCACACGTTAGTTTTATTAATGTCACTCACTATTATCTTGCGTTAACTGTACAAGACTTTGTTTAGCGAAAAATACAGAGTTAAGTAACATGCAATAGAAAAAAACTTTTACGTTGGTGACTACATATTTATTTTGGGATGTTTAATTTGTCCATGTATAGTTCTGAAAAACACCGTAATGCTTTTTCTTCTGAAAAACTAATCTCAAAGAAGAAATTCAAAACGAATATAAAACGTATAATAAATATTATAAATAACAAAAACTGCATTATTACGATGAATCAGTGAAGGTTTATCAACGTAACGCTACAAAGCAACACAAGACTTATTGGCGACGGATCTAGTAACGAGGAAGACACCGGAGCTGGCGAATGAGTGAATATTAACATCACACTATTCAGTTACTCGAAAACTTTTGGCGACGGACCACATAACTTTGAATCGTGGTCAAGTGACGAGGACGACACCTGACCTGGCACCCCCTTCTAACTACCACACCAACGGGAGGACGTTTGAACTTCAACAGATTTAACGCGCATCGCCCCCCCCCCTCTACATGGCGGGTCTTCTGCGGTATTAAGTTCAAACTAATGACATATCGGCTACTAGTCCGTTACCCGGACCACTAGGCTGCCACGTCTACTACCAGAGCTGGCAGCCATTCTCCAAGCTACCATAACACGCCAACGAGAAGACTGAGCCACAACATGTTTAACGCTCATCCCCTACACGGCGGGTCTTCAGTGGCCCCAGGGCTTGAACACATTACATATCGTACACGAGCCCGTGACCATGACCCTTAGGCTGCCGCGGCCATCATTATTATGATAAGAACTTTAACCTCGCCAGTACGTAGTATTGTATATGACATAATTCGGTAAAACATATTTTTTAAATAATTGTGTAGTAAAATCATGAAATAAAGAATATGTAATTTATAAATATATGAGTTCTTCAATACATCGGCAAATTGCGAGTTTGGTTAATGTAATGATAAAATATTACTTCTTAATCGTATGCTTTTATATACTATAATTCTCTTTAAGACATATTCGAATACGTTTCAATGTTTCTTTCTGGCCTGAATTATAATAAAACTTTTTTTAAATATATTTTTTCTAACAAAAGAGTCTATTTAAAAGAAAAAACATTTAATGTTTCGTGAGTTCGAATTTCAAGTAAAAGCACTTTTGAAAGCAGTCGTTTATAATTATCAAATACTTAATGACCCCTTCTTCCTCAAATCATAACTAGCAATGAGAGAAGTAAAAGCGTTACATATAAGTGGCCTGAAAGGAAATTCCTTTTAGGGCCCTTTCACATGAGTCAACTTGTTTAACATCTAACAGAAAGAGCAGACACTCGAAACTAGTTTTTGAATAGAAATCACCTGGTACCTTTGCACATGGTCCAATAGCACTCTTTACAGTGCCACTCCATCAACCTTTCGAACACCGCGTTCTGCCCTCTGTTAGTTAACTCAACTTAATGGATATTGTGGAAGTTACGCTCTTCACACGCGGCTGTTTGTGTACAGGAAATGGAGGAAGCTTTGTATTGCTTCTTCTGGTTAACTATTGTCCTAATGAGTCCAGCTTTCCTTTTTCAGTCAACTTTGAGTCCGCGTGTGTGCGTGAAAGGGGAAAAAATTCTCTCCCCTTTTCACACTTGAATAGGGTTCACACTTGAATAGTAGGGACAGGAAACTAGTTGAATGGCACAAATTTGCTTTGTGTGAAACTAGCCTAAAACGCAAGACGAAAATGCTTTACGCACCCACCGTAAAGCATTTTAAGTTATGTACCTCAAATCAATTCCCAAACGTCACAAGGCCACGCCTCTACTCAAAATATATCGCGATCTCAACATTTTCACAAAGGCATGAAGTTTTTCAGGAGGTAAGGTATTAATAATGTCGACATCGTAGTTTGATAAATGATTGCAAAAATCATAAGCTTTGTTAAGTAAGATTTTAAATCAGACGGACAGAGAGGAAATAAATATTCTTGTACTGAGTCACCAAGAACCTCAGTAGAAGCACAAAATGGGCCCATAAACAATAAATAGCGGGTATGAGCATCATAAATCTAAACGCAGACCATCATGCGATCTCTAAACATGACGTGACGTAATGTTCTATTGTAAGATGCAAGTATTGAAAAATAGGAAACCAACCAAAATGTTGATTTCATCATCAGACAGTGTATTTATACAATGCATTTTTTAAGGGTGTGTTAAGCCATTGCGTACTTTTGAATCGAGATAATTAGGATAGACAGCTAAAAAATTTCATTTAACATAGCAAATGTTACAATACAACACAACTGTGCAATTTCCCGATTATCAGGGAAATATTAGATGAAGAGCATACCATAAATTGCCGATTAAAAAAAGAGAACAAGTTTTATAAAAAAATTTTCAGTAAATTCCAACTTTGAATAGATGAATAGAAAAAGTATTTTATAAATGACTGAAATTTCAATATATATATATATATATATATATATATATATATAGGGAGAGAGTGAACTAATAGTAGGAATTGAAAAAAAGAGCAGAGGATTTGTCTGCATTGTTGTAACAATGCACACCCGGTTTGGCTTGCTTGCTTTAAACCGGTTTTCAACACCAACTTTTGTCATTGTTACAAGAATGAAGACAATTCTAAGTTGGCATTAATTTAATTTAATTCAGTTAATGAATTAATATCTGAAAAATCTGTATTACAACAAGTTTCATCCAGTACAAGTTTAAAAAAAAGTATTTGAACTTAATTGAATGAATAGAAAGTATTTAACTAACGATTGAAAATTTGAACAAAATAAATATATAGAGAGAGTGAGCTAATGGTAGGAATTGAAAAAGCGGTAAACGTGTGATTATGACGTCGAATTCGTGGTTGGTGATAGTGCAATCGAGCCACGCGTTTAAGTCCTAAATTTGCCAGGGATTTAAGCTCTTACATTGGCGTAGATATGGAGAATGGGATGCCAACTCTAGTGTAATCCGACCCGTGGTTCAAAATTACGAGACGTATTGGCTGTGGTTAGCAGATTTTTGTGCAGGCCAGAAAAAAGATAGCCTCAAGTTTTGAATACGACGAAATTTAAGCATGAAATTTGGCGAGAGAAAATAGTTTGTCCTCATTGCGATAGTTTTTAAATGTGATTTAATTTTATTTACAAACAAAACAAATCATATAAAGTTATAATAAATATTAAATCTTTATACGCAACAATATAATAGTGAAAATTTTTAATAAAAAATCTCCACCATACTAATAATTTCAATAGTATTTTATTAATGAAAAATTCATACTGTGAATAAGGAATTATGTTGCTGTGTGTTTGTGTAAAAGGTATTATAAAACCTTTTACAACTGAATTCGCAATTCACAATATGATCTAATAAAGATGTTTAAAAAAAGTTCACGGTAATGCATGAATATTATGATTCAAATAATATATGTAAAACAACGTTAAAAATATAAACCCAAGACCTAATCAATTCGAAATAATAGTTCACTCTCTCCCTATATATATATCCTGTTCAAATTTTCAATCGTTAATAAAAGACTTAATTCATCCAATCAAGCTCAAATACATTTTTCTAAACTTGTAGTGATGTCAAGTAAATTTTTTTAAAATATTAATTCAATAATTAAATTAAATTTAATTAATATTTGTTTTATATGGGAGAAAAATTAAATTTGTTTCGAATAAAAGCAATAGAGAGGGCGACGTATACACTGATTATCCAACTACCAGGTATGAAAAGATCACTTTGTTTTTCAAGCAGGAATTGACTTTTAAAAAAAAATTCATATTACTTGTTTAAAATAAATTGAAGAAAGATGATAAGACTTAAAGTACCCATTAAATGTTATGCTTACAGTAAGAAAATATTTTGTATGTCTTCTGCACTATCGTATCAAAATAAACAATTTTTTTTAAAACTAAAAAGTTCCACTACAGGGGGGGGGGGATTCTGTATTCATTTAATCTCACATGTAGACGTTCGAAACCAATTCTATTGTGGAATAACAAAGCTAAAAGAGAGAAAAAAAGAAAACAACTCTTCAAAAGAATAGTAGGGAATCTTTCAAACTTATTTCCACATTGAAACTATTGTCGAGTTTTTACTCGAAAATAGTCTCAAATCTCTTTGACACAACGCTTCCAGAATAATTTTGAATTCCCTCCTATCAACAATTTACGCTCGGGGCAGCTTTTCAAGTTCTCCGGACTCAGCAATATTTACTTGCTGGATTTATATTCCACTACTGACAGTCAAAAGACTTAAAGACGTTATCAAAATATCGCAGCACAAAAGAGAAACAGATGGTTTTCATAAAATGTCACATAGTTTTATACTTCAGTGGTTGAGAATTTTTCGTCCTTTAAGATGGCGCTTTTATGTATTTTTTAAAAAATACCAAATTATTCTTTTGAGAAATATATATTACCCTTCAGCTTATATTAAAATTGAAATTGTCCGGTTGATTTACTGGAGATAAAGGAATTATTTTTTTTATTTTCAAGATTTCGTTCAAATAAATTTCACGAATTCTTTTATTTCATCATGTGTGTGTGATGAAAGTTTTAAAATTCCTCCCAAAATAGCAGTGACGGCAAAAATGATAATACAACTATAATTATAGGTCATTGCATTATGTAATAATTTAAAGAGATACTTTTTATAATACTCTTATGGGTGCTTTTTCCGTTTCGCCGGCACAAATCCTGCCACACACACAAGCAGGCTTTATTGGCCACAACACACAATCTATACTAATAAAAGAAAGAGTTTGTGTGTGTGTGTGTTTCAGCTGTTTCGGCGAAATTAAGCAATACAGAAGTATGAAACTTGGCATGTAGAAGCTATAGGTGTTGCTATTAACCTCGAAGAGTTTTTTTCGAAATTCGCTTTAGATTTTTTTAAAATTCAATTTTTAAGCGATTTTTCAGCTAAATCTGTACTAATCAGAGAAAAGTTTGTGTGTTTCAGCTGTTCCGGCCAAATTCAGGAACTCAGAAATTTGAAACTTGGCATGTAGAAGCTATAGGTCGTTATGCTATTAACCTCGAAGAATTTTTTTCGAAATTCGCTTTAGATTTTTTAAAATTCAATTTTTATGCGATTTTTCAGTTAAATGGAGATATGACGTCATCAGCCATGCCAAGTCATAACTTGCGAAAATTAATGTTTCGAGCTGTTTGGGGGAATTTCAACACATTTTATAGTAAATATACTTATTTATGGTTGTATTTATTCGTTTTTAAACTCTTAGTGGAGGAATTACAGTTGTTTTTCGAAAAAAATCATCCTAAGAAAATGTTTTTTCTAAATTTTATTTTTCGATTGGCAACACTAATTTGTTAACAGTAAACAGTTGGAAGATGCATTGGTTTTCCAGTTAAGCCTATTATGTATTTTTTCAATAACTAAATTAAATTCGTTTAATATACACTTTTGTTTTGCTTATATTTGAATGATTATTCCGAACCATTTATGGGTTTAGATTAATTTTTTTTTTTTCAGCTTAAAAATTTCTGATTTGTGTTTAGTCAATTGTAATTTCTGTTTTGGTTTAAGGCAGCGTCACATTTATTATTCTTTTTTCATTTCGACCTTCATTTATTCATTTGATTCTTCTGTGTTGTTTCTGGTTTTAGATTAAACTGTGTCATTTATCTTCCAGAATTTCTGATTTTTTTTTTGTGGTCAGAGGTTTCATGTTATAATTTTTTTTTTACAGTAATCTAAATTGAATTGGTTTAATATGCATTTTATGGTTTTCAGTTGTTAATGTTGATTGTTTAGATGTTGTGTTTACTATTTTAGGTTAAGTGCCACGTTTATTTTATGAACTACCATTAGAGTAATATTTTCAATTGTTAATGTTGATTAATATGTTGTTCTAAACAATGACCCAAGTATACGAGCTGTTGAATTTTAGGTATGATACATCCCCTTGCCAAGTTGTCCCAAATGATGGTGATGGCCTTCTGTCTCTTCAGTTCAATTTCTTATTTGTTGTGTGCAATCCAGTATTATTGTTCGACGGGCTGTTCATTTATTATCGACAACTGGAATAGATTTAAGGTATTTACACTTGATCATGAATTGAACAACTACTCATCTGGCGAAGCGTATAAAACTGCCATGTTGAACCCTAGGACTTACTGCTCCGCTTCTGAGTTACAGGCTGTCTGAACTCTGTTCTTTCGGTTTCCAGATTATTCATAAGGGATATCTCTTTGCTGTATTTTGGTGAGAATTGCATTTTCTCATTTGTTTGTTCTTTACGACTGAATAAAAATATTTTTAATCGAAATATTGCAAAAAAGTATTGTTTAAAAATTAATTTTTTATCATCAAGGTTTACTATTTCTCTCATTAGATTCATTTTTTTTATGTAGCTTTTTTTAATCTGTTTTAGATGGGTTTTTTTTATTTTGGTTCTTGCTAATTTAATTTTTTCTCTATTGTATTACATCTAAATTTTATATTTAACTAATATAGATGTTGGATAGTATTACATCCATTCCTCATGTAATTTAATGCGACAGTGAATTTAACTTAATAGTTTATTATAATATAGGCCTATTTTAGATATTTTTTAAAATTTTAGTTTGTACTAATTTAATTTTTTTCCAGTTGAAGGCTACCTAATATTTTATTTACGATAAATTTTAGTGAAAGGGTTTATCGTAATTAATTTTTCTTCTGATTTATATATTTTATGTTATTTTACTCATAGTTCCCATAGCAGAAATATACTACTATTATCACTTTTCCGTTATAATTTGTATTTATATTTTATTCCTATTTACCTTTTTAGCATGTTAATTTTCTCTCTTACATTACATACTTCATATGAAATCATTCTTAACTGTTAAGCAAAATTTCAATATGAACACTCATAAAAAAAATAGCTTCTAACTTTTAGATACACTGCCCTGTATGGCTCAGTCCTCTTTAAAATAATCATGTTTACAAAAAAAAGCTGGATTTTTTAAAAATTTAACCCGTGCGAAGAACGGGTACGACACATGAAATCAGTGTTGCCAACTTGGCGAGTTATTTTGAACATTGACATTGGTGCAATAAAATCTAAGAACCTACATTTTCTTCTATTGAAAAGGTTACTACTTTTCCTGATACTTACGTATTAGAGTCACTGCAGCCAAAGTGGTACTTTTTTCACCAAAATTTGATTTTTTTCCCTTATAAGACACATAAGAATCTGTTATTTTGATATCGTGGTGCAAATTTTGCTGCGGTGACGCCAATACATAAGTACCCTTTTCCTTTATTGGCAGATTCCATGTTTTTCCATTGTAACAAAAAGTAGAAAAATGTAACTTTAGAAAATGACACTCAATGTAAACTGATATTAACAGATTGTCAATATTGTGATTTTAAGTTAGAATTTCTATTTACGTATAATATTTTTTTCATGCTTTTTTTTTGTTTGTTCTGAGCTGCTTATGATAGTTTCATCAAATCAAATCTTAACTTATCAATTTGAAGTAGCTTTTTGATTTGAATTAATATTATAATTTCAATGTACTATAGTTCATAGGTTACTTTTATATTTTTTTTTATTTCTTTTCAATTTTAAATATTTAAGATTTTCAGTTATGTGCATTTTTTGTTGTTGTTCAGAACTGTTTATGGCAATTTTATCAAATTTAGGGCTTACTTTTTCTGTTTTAATAACCTTTTAATTTAAATTAAAATATAATTCCTATTTCAGTTCTGAACTAATACTCTATATTAGATGTATTACTGAGATGTTAGATAGTATTATATGAGGTATGGGTGCAATGCTAATTTAATTTTTTTCAGTTGAATGCTTTCTAATATTTCTATTCATGATAGCATTTAGTGAATCAGTTTATCATCATTCATTTTTTCTTTCGGCTCATCTATTGCAGGTTAATTTCTCCCATAGCAGAAACTCACTACTGCTATCACTTTTCTGTAATAATTTTTATTTATATTTGCATTCATTCATATCTATTTACTCTTTAACTTGCTAATTTCTCTCTTACATTGAAATATTTGTTTTTTGTTAAATTATTATTTACTTTCAGGCCAAATTGCAATTTGTTTAAAATTATTTCTAATGTAACTTCATTTGAAAAAAATGTTTTTAATTTTTGGTTTTCTACTTCATACAGGGTTTTACCCTCCCTAAAAAAATATTATAATTGCTATGATAGAAGATTTTTGTTTTTAAAATTTAATCCG
>BMAO01011325.1:0-18532 GCA_019973975.1 Trichonephila clavata
TAAAGCGAAAACATTCATGGTTAATACAAATACAACAAAGAAAAAGTGTTCTTTATGTGAAAAAGGGGAGGATGCGTCAGCAATTTCTTACCATAATATAAACAATTTCTCAGTGTTTCTGAAAATGGAAAAAAAAAGAATGACTCGCGAGCATAACTAAAAAATGAACTACATTTTTACTGCATTGTACCACATTTTTACACTAACTCTGCATTTCGGAATAGAACCAATAAGAAATTAAAATAACTGATATCGAGCACCCCACTCTTTTACCACAATGACATTAATTTTCTCGTTAATAATTTTTTAATATTAAGAATTATTCTTTACTTTGTAGTTCGATTAACTATAAAAACGTATTTTTTTTTAAAATTATATTTTTTTTGTTGAGTTAAAATTTGCAGGTCTATGTATAAAAAAAACAACATACTCTGCATAGAAGAAAACGCTTTCTTTTGAAGGTAATTATGTATGTTTTTTATCTATATAGAAAACTATCAATTTGAAGTTCTTCTTGAATTTATTTTATCTATATATTTGAAATAAAGTTGTGCGAGTTTCCTCTGTACAGCAATTATTTTTAACCTTTTATTGATTTAGTGAAGCCCAATGGCTGAGTGGCAGTGCATCGCGCTTCCTCTCCACAGGTCCCTGTTTCAAATCCAGGGATAGGCAAAATCGACTCGGTTTTTCATTCCTTCAGTAGGTCGATAAACGAGTACCAAGCATGCTTGCGAACCTGCTCTGTGGATTCCGCGTCAGACTGACCCCCTGATCGGAACATCTCTCATACCTTAGGGCTCAAGGTCACGTATACTGAGACGGGTACAGTTGGCCTTGGCGCTCATGGGCTGTTATGCCTTTGAGTTATTGACTAAGTAGCATATTTTTTAATTTACCAAGACACTTCTTTTCGTTCGTCACAAAATTATAATTTACTAACAAATAATGTGATATTATTTTTCTTCTTACATCTTAATAACTTTGAAAATAAAAGTAGCAACCCTCATCACATGAATTTAAATGTCATTTGAACTCGCAAAGTGTCAAAATATGTAAAATAAAATGATAGTTTTATTTAGAAAATAACAAAATAGCATAAATAAGTGCTAATTTTTAAGCTTTTCAAGATACATGAAAACGAATTTATATTAAACTTCTTTATATGTCCTTCAATATTTTTATTCCACTTTTAATTTTGTACGTGAACATTCATTGAATCTAGAAATGCGTAATACAATATAATCCATACTGATGGAATTGGAAATCATTGCTTTTATCTAATCATATTATAAATCATTGTCTTTTTTCTGATATTTAATTAATTATAATCTAAGTAAAATTATATATTCTCCTTAGCATCTAGTACTGTTTTGCTGTGTATTCCTCTTATTGAAAGATAAAAATTAAATATATATATACAGTCGATCCTCCATATTGCGAACCTCTATACTACGAATTTTTCTATATAGAGAACTTTTTCCTGGAAGAAAGAACATTTCACGATTTTCTTCGTAAAATAACCTCTCAATATCGAAGTGCATTTTCTATATAACGAACTTTTCTGGACCTTTCGTATTATAGAAAGTTCTTCAGTTTGTGACGGCACTGTGATAAGATCAATTTCTAGGTAGCAATGGTTGGGTAGAAAAAATTAAGAAAAGGCACGGAAAAATGCGCCTGAAGGAATTTTTGGTGCATAGCAAAGATGTGAGATATATTATGAAATAAAACATTTTCAAAAAAAAAATTAACATATTTTATGTGTAATTAAATTTAAGGACGCTTGTGTAGTAATGCATGCTTAGAATTTCTAGCTATAAAATAAACTGCATGTTTAAAATTACTTGTATGCTTTAAATATTAGAAAATGTCTTTCAAATCCATTAAGAAAATAATTAAATACAATATGCTCTCCTCTACATTCTTTTTTCTTGTAGTCTTTCTTTCTTTTTTTTGGTGGGTAATGCGTAGAAAATAAATAAATATGAAAGACAAAAAGGTGTGAATAACTACTTTTTTAATATATAGTGTTTATGCATTTAAAATTTGTTTTATGTGGTTTATATAAAGTATGTTTAAAGAGGAGCCTCTATATAACGAATTTTCCATATAACGAACTTTTTTCGGGATATAGCGACTTCGTTAAATAGATATTCGATTGTATATATCTTCTTTAATAATTTTGTAGAGTAAATTTATTTTGAGGTGTCCATTACATAGATGCAATGAGAGGAGCCATTTTTTTTAAAAATCAAATTAGCTCCTAGTATTAAGCTCAAATTAGCTCCTAGTATCCTTAACAAGTAGTAAGTAACAATACGGCAAGTGTAAACAGTAAAAGCGATAGCAAGCTTTACAAACTAGAGGTACGTAACGCGTTCAATTGAAATATTTGATTTCGCATTATAGAATATTGTACAGAGCATGATGGTTAAAATAAAAAAAATAGGCATTAAGAAAATAACATTATATATGCGTTAAAATTAATGCGTGCATAAATTCAGATTATAACTAAGAATCTAATAAAAACATTTAGTAGGGACAAAAGTTTGGGGAAGAAGCTATTGAAGGGAACTCACTGATTTTTAGTTTATACTTTTATATATATACTTTTTATATTTTCTTTAAGTTTTTAACTTATAAATTTTTTTTTCATGGCCAAAGATATCTTTCCTCATAAAAGAAATTCTTCACAAATGAATTAAAGTTGTTTAATTTTTTTAAAAAAATTCCGTATGTAGAGATTTGTGTTAAGCATTTAAAATACTTTTTATTTTTTTTATTTTAGTTTTATACATTCGTGTATCGTTCTTACATACTTTTGTGAGTGAATTATTTTATTATTAGTTTGAAGCAATTAAGAGAATAACTTTCATGTTGAATATGTTTATGTGCAAAATAAAACCAATCTCTTTATCAACGACCTGACATAGAATTTTTTTGTTCTACGCAGACCAATTTACACTTTCGTAATTTTCTCAACCTTTCGAACAACATAGCCATCCAGACTGAAAAAAAGTAGAATTAAAATATAAGGCGAAATAAGAAACAACCACAGGTTTCACGAACAATTGAAGAAGCAAACTCATGTCCGAACTTACAAAGCCATAAAGACTAAATGGCGACAATTTTTTTCCTTAGTTTTTTCAACCCTTACTCCATCCTAGTCAGCTTGACACCAACAGCCTGCCTTGTTGTTGTTTTTGCCCTCATTCCTCCTGTTAACGGAAGACGTCCATTGTCTCGAGTTGGTTTTATGACCAAGTACCTAAAGGCCCTATTTCATGGGACACAAGTTTTAGCGCCCCCTGGTGGGTACTTCGTCATCTGAGCTTAATTTGAGCACTAAGCATTTCTTTACGGCCTCGAAGATCGGTCCTTGATATCTACAATCTTCGAGCCACTCTTAAGTTTGGAAGAGTTATTTTCCAACCGTGCTCGGAAAGCTGTTGGACGACAGAAAGAAAAAAAGAAAGGTAACTGGCTGCCGATCTCTGAACTGGTTTTTTTTATAACGTCACTTATATGCTGTGATCATGTTTGATAGTTTTCACGATCAATTTATAGTTTCATGTTTTTTTTTTTGTGTGCTTCTTTTCAAAGAGCAAATAACCAAGAAACGAGTTTGAGTTTGAAAAGAGTATGCGATTAAGAAGGCTTTTTTTAAGTCTGGTGCGATACCAGTCGTAAAATTTAGCGTGACGTTTTTCTCTGTTTTTATATTTTTAAAAAACTTAACAGATGTGAATAGATGAAAATGATGATAAGAAAGAAAAATAGTTCGATTTAAATAAAAAAGAATGTCAAAATATGTTAAGTTTTTTAAAGCAAGAGACTCATTTGGTTTTTATTATCGTAAAATGTTTACTCTTTCTAAAGGTAGAAATAATACCTAAAAATTGCAGATTTTTTAAAAATTTTTACATGTTAAGCAAACAAGACGAAACATTCGAATTTTTTTTACAAATAAAGTTTAGTGTATCAAATATTCTTTTTCATTCCCAAGTTTTTAAGTTTTTTTTAATGGAATTCATGAACTAGTATTTTACATTCTATAATAAAACATTAATTCAGTATTATTTTATTACAGCTTTTGAATCCCCTAAAAAGTTTGAAAGAATGCAGCCACTTATACGCGAGTACTTTGTTTCATTAAATATGGAATTTGCGACTGTGAGATATCGTAGTGATATTTTCTCTCTTATGAGTAAGTATTTATTAACACTTGTAATTTTTTTGAGCCAGGGTAAAGTGACGAGGACGACACCTCTTCTTAGATCCCATCTCTTAACTTTCACACCAGGCTAATGGGAGGACTATGAGCTTCAACAGATTTAATGTGCATAGGCCCATCTACATGGTAGTTCTTTAATGGTACCAGAGCTCATACTTGTGACCCCGAGTCCTTGAGTCCGAGCTCATACCCCGAGTCCTTGGCTATGATCACTAGACTACCGAGACTACGATATATATATATACGAAAAAAATGAACCTCGTAATAATTCGAAGTATATGCTCAGTCCCTGGAAAAACTTTTGATATTTTGAACTTAAACAATGCGTTTGGGTACACTCAATATTTCGAAGTAAAATCTGTGGCTGGCCAGACTACAGCACGAGATAATTTGAAGTTATCTTATAAAACTCTCAGTCTTATAAAACTTACAAATCTTATAAAACTACAGTCCTGTAGCAAATAGGTTGAAGCTTACAAGTTTTACGCTGTATTGTCTCTGCGTGTGTCCCTTGAACGTAGCTCCTTTGACGACCATTTGCCTGCTACCCTATGTGTTTTCTGGTTCCTCAGGTAAAAAGACACTTTTATTGCTTTGCTTCTTCAAGTGGACAATAGACCAACCGTACCTGTTGTTATCCGTCCATATCTTTCGTTTAACATGTGGCCTTGTTATACATGTTTTCAGAAAGAATGTCCACTATTGGGAAGATGAGATGCGTAGAATTGTGTATGCATGTATTGAATGTATTCTTTTAATACATGACTTTTAACTTCAGTATAATATTTATACTGTATAATATGTACTTATTAAAAACACTTCAAAATATTTTTATATATATGTACAATTGTTGCTTTATTACGTAGTTTCAAGTTTAAATGTGTTAAAATTTTTTTCTTTGTGTATTTTGGGAGTGTTTTTCTACCTTCTTAATAATTCGAACTCTTGATAATTCGAAGTTCTTCATTGGCCCCTCCAACTTCGAATTATCGAGAGTCGACTGTATATATATGTGTGTGTCCTCTCTTTCATAAGTTTCACTGCCTATGGTAAGCATGGTAAGTTTCAATATCACACTAGGTTGCAGCAATGATACATTTTGTTACTTTATATCCTTAATTACAAATAAATAAACAAATATTCGACATACAAGGTGATTCGCTACCCGACCGACGACAAACTTGCAGAATGTGTAGAGGGCACAGGGACAACTAGGGATCACATAGGATTGTAGGGTCGCAAACGCCGTAGTTGTAAGCTAATTTGCAACGAAGTAGGGAAAACGAATAGAAACAGCAAAACATTAATGGGACAGAAAATATTTTATTGAAAGGTTGTACTACAACAGGTGTTCGAAAGTGCGTGGACTTCATCTTCTAGAGTCACATAAGAGTTTGATGTGTGAGACGCCCGTTCCTTCAATTGAAGACCTTGCGGCGGTGTTCATCAAAGACCATTTCCCGTCGGGAACGAGTGACGTCTCAACGGTCAAGCAGTTTTTCGTAGGAAAGTATCCCATGGTGGACACCCCGGCGCTGGTGTCCTAAGGGAAGTCAACCTCTGACCTTCCTTGATCTAGCCGACAGTAAGGTGCCGGCGCAGTTTCCACGCCAACCACCTGTTTTAAAGTACACCGTGTGAAGGGGTGCTTGGACTAATAGAAGAATGGTTTCCCCGAATACGTCCAAACAGAAGTGACTATACATCACGTGTCACTTTCGTGGCGGGACGTATTCCACCTTGAGAGAGACCTGATTTAGCGAGAAAAAGACAGAGAGTGACACCAACGCAGAGACATGACATGACTCCAACAGTCTCTCCAATTCCTCTCCTAACCAGCACCTGCGCCCCAGCATTTTTCAGCTCATTTTAATGCAGATTTCATCAGGAGTGAATATCAGCTAACTCAACAGCACTACCTGTAATAGAACATAATCGTCCCGGCACAAGCCCGCGGCAACCTCATCGCTCGAATATCTGTAGCTGCCGAGACGATATGTCACATGCCAGGAATCTTCCAGAACGTAAGGAATTCCATATAGTTCCGCAATCAGGCTTGCCAGACGACCTATTGTAGTACAACCTTTCAATAAAATGTTTTCTGTCCCATTAATCTGTTGCTGTTTCTTTTTTTTCTCTGCTTCTTTGCATCATAGCTCGCGACTGCGGCATTTGCGACCACGCATTCCCGTATGATTCTGAGTCGTCTCTGTACTCCCTACACACCTTGTGAGCGCGTTCTATTTTCAGTCGTTCCTTCACCGTCCTGCTGATCTAAGGGTGTGGGAGAGGGTGAAAGTATCACCAGAAACTTCCATGGTAATTATTATTTTATTGCTATTAAAGAACACTAATCAACCACAGGTGAAACTACAAGAGGAGACCATGAGAGTGATATAAAGAGAGCAATCTACACAAAGTAAACAAGCGCTAGTAATCTGTTTAATTTAATCTAATCTACTCTATCTTGGATTATTAGTTCTGAATCCACAAATTTATTATAGTTGAAAACTTCTTCCTTAAATCACGTTGTGATAATGAAATACATCTCACCTACGTATCACCGAAACAGTTCCTCTGCTCTTTCTATCTTACATTTACAAAACCTTTGACTTTATATAGTCAAACTAATCTACATATCAAGGTTTCTTCTTGAGGGATGGCTGTGAACTAACGCTAAAGCTAGCCCCAAAGTTTCCCCAAGAGGATTATTCAGAAGGTCGCGTATAGTTCCGTCACAACCTTGTAGGTTTGTCGGTTTGGAAGTAAATCCCTCTGTATTTATTTGAATATAGTTTTAGGCTTATAATACCAACCAACCGACTAACTGAAGAACATGCTAAATAATTTTATAAAACTGAAGTAATATTGCAGCTTTGTTGCAGTCATTATTAAAGAGGTTAAATACAGTGGCACACACACAGAAATGTTTCAAGGGAGAGGATCCAGGGTCGAAAGTTCACTTTTCTCGTATCGCACCCCAAATACGCCGCCAAGCATATTCTTCTGATTTTGCTGATTGTCGGGAATAAAAAACAGTAAAAAATAAACTATTAAATAATCACCATAAATAACGAAATAAATTATTAATAATTAATACTTAATTAAATTTCACGTACTATATTTATAGGAATATCATCAATCGAAAAAAAAGCCAAGACTGAGGGGGTGGTTCGGCCCCGTACACCTCCCTCCCGTTTGAGTGCGCCAATGGTTAAATATCATTTTATAAGAAAAAAAGTATAGAAATGTTCTACTTCTACACCAAAAGTTAAAAAGATTCGAAAGTACTATCCTTAATTACAACTTTGGTTTTACTTATATCTGCAAGTTAGATATGTATCGCTAAGAGAACAGAAATGCAAATTTCTTTCACTTTACGAGGTTGTAAAAGCGTTTTATTACGAAAGTTCAATTTCCTTGGTAAGTTCTTTGACATTTATTACGATTTTTAATTATATTTTACATTACAAGTAATGCAGACGTATCTCTTAGGATGATGTATTGACAATGCTTCTATTCAAATTGAATGGTTTTGCTCCAAATTTTTGTTTTTACTCCTGAGATTTTATAAAATTAATATAAGAAGAAAACTTTTTTTTATTAACACTTATATCACCAGTTTAGGTTTTAATTTTGATTTTATCTCTAATATTTGTCTTTTTATTTAAATTTTGTTGCAATTTTCTTTTTTAACTACTTTCTTTCAATCGCATTGTAGCTTTTCATTAAAAAAATTGCTTAAAACTTTAGATCATGACAAAATTGTAATTTTCGTTACATAATTAATAATTACAAATGGCATTTAGTTAGATGTAACAACTGAAAATGAAAGCAAGTAGAAAAGTTACAGCTTAAATATTATCCAGGAAGAACGAGAAATGAAAGAAAAGACTGAAAATTGCATAAAAATGTCCGCACATAATTAAAGTGTATTCGGTATCGGGAAAATATTAAAATATTCATGGAGTACAGAAAAATCGAGAGAGTACAATTCAAGTTTTTAATCGGAATATTAAAATTCAATCTAATAATAATAAAAGTATTAATCACATATGTTGCATGGTATTATTCAGATAAGAATGGACATTACTTATACTATACAAATACACGATTATGAGGAGTTTTAGTTTCACATACGTGTCCGAGTGAAGCGCTTTCCTTTCAGGTGTTTCTTCAGTGGACCAAACACATGGAAATCGCAGGGTGACATGTCCGGACTGTAGGACGGATGGTCCAACGTCTCCCATTGGAACTTGTCCAGTTCCATTTGTGTGACTCTGGAGACGGGTGGACGCACGTTATCATGGAGCAGAACCACACCCTCCGTGAGCAGCCCCGGTCTTTTGTTCTTGATGGACCTGCGTAGGCGTCGGAGTGTCTCACAGTACACATCGGAGTTAATGCTTTTTCTGTGCTCGAGTAATTCTGTGCTCGCATAATTTGGACGCCGCTTTTTATAAGAGCCTTTTGCTCTCTCCTGCGCATGCGGGCACCCGCGCATGATCCGATCCCAGTCAGAGTCTCCAAGGCATCCCGAGATATCTCGCTACATTCTCCCTTGGCGGAATATGCAAATATTTAACTGTTTCATTTTTATGTCGTTTCGTACCTTTTCATTTGATCACCCCTTGTATTTCCCTCCCGAGTTTCGAAACACTAAGACGGATTCATCTAAAGGGAACACTTGAAAAAATACAGAAACAGTTCAAGTGTTATTGGCATACGTTAAAAGTATTCTCTTTAAATATTGCCGGCTGGGTGGCGTAGTTGACTTGTCCCTGGCCTTGTATGCCAGGTATGTGGGTTCGACCCCTGCGCAAGTCGGGAAATTTTCCAGTTGCAGAAAATTGACAGCGGTCATGTTGAATGATTATGCGGCATAGAACACTTGAGTGTCTGTTTGACTTGTGCACTATCGGCCAAATTAAAATTCTAAATATGGTTTCGCATCGTGAGAGCTTAGGTGCCTCTCTCTAGAGAGGAAACTGGGCGTCAAAATTACCTGAGGTGATTGGTATCCGCCTATATGGTGCCGTACTAAAAAGAGATACTAGCTCCTAGGGAATGTACCAGGTCTGCGGTGGTAATCACCAATCCGCATCCCCTTATGAATTAAAAAAATGTTTAAAAATTTGGTACATAGCATACGCCAGAGCAATAGTGCAGTTTCTGTCATACTCAACAGTGTACTATCAACGTTATTGACAGTCCGTTTTATCCTTTCCTGCAGTTCTGCTACATAAAGTGGCAAAAAGGGGTACAAAAACTTGTTTTGTCTATTTTTAGATAACATGGATTATTCGGAAAGGATAACATATGCTGTCAAAAACGTTAATAGTACCATGTTGAGTAAAGTATAGCACGAACTGGACTATCGCATTGATGTATGCATTGTAACCAAGGTTTTTGATGTGTAACATCTTTCCTCTCGATTGCTGGAGATTTGTGGGAGTGATTTTGTGAAAAGGGACGGAAATGCATAACAGGAAGTTGGGGAAGCGAGCGCTATTCAGTGAAGTTCTGCTTTTTCTCCTTCATTCGGGAGGGGCTCCGGCCCCATCCCCTGCGGTCTAGGCCGTGGGATCTTTGTTTTCTCACTTTAGGATCAGAGAAGAAGCTATGTCCCTTAGGCAGAGTCGTGGTTAGACAATGACGAACGTGTTTCGATACCTGACTTTGATTACTGCGTACAATTTAAACGACCAGGCCACAGAGCAGCTGGTGTTGCGATCTATCGTAAACAGAACAACTCACATGATGTGGCTCCTGATAAGGATATTACTTAACGTCAAACAAGTGGATTGGGTATTGTTATTCAAGATATTGGGGACATATGTGCGGCAGAATGCTTATTTGAAAATGGACAAACAGTGATTTCGGTGGTCGAATACATTTCTCCGAATCAAACGGTTCCAAAAATTAAAGATTTCCTACATTTTTTACTTTTACCATATACCGAAGGTGGTTTTGTTCTTTTAAAAAAAACTATCACTTGCTTTCCATGATTTTGAGTGGTGATTTTAAAGTTAACTTCAGTCTGCTAGAAGCTGAGCCACTCATAGCTTTTTTGAATGATGAACTCAAGCTCGAAATGAACACAAATCGAAATGTTTCGACAACTAACAGTGGTATTGTTATTGACGCTGTTTTTGAACGGTTTTTAAATAATTAGAAATGACAAGTATATATGTCATATTTTAGTTATAAGTTATCATTACCGCTCTTCCCCAAATTGAACAAGAATAATTATTTTTCATAAAAAAACTGCATTACTCCTTGTGTTAATAAAATAAAATTTTCATTAAAGATATAA
Source organism: Trichonephila clavata (assembly GCA_019973975.1). NCBI lineage: Eukaryota > Metazoa > Arthropoda > Arachnida > Araneae > Nephilidae > Trichonephila > Trichonephila clavata. Next base: position 10,554 of record BMAO01011325.1, read on the forward strand.
TTATTCCATAGAAAATTATTTCCAAACATACTCGATTCATTTTTTTCAGGATTTAAGCTGCTACTGCGAATTTACCACGATAACATTTCAGATGTTACACATCGTATGCGACTACTGTAAGGCTCGTTTCTTATTTTTTTACACATAGAATGCCTGTAATATATGCTAATAAAACTTGAAATTTATGTGTTTCTGTATTCTTTCAAATCTTTTCTGCTGTATTCGTCATTTATTTTTATTGTAGCGCTTCGAATCCCGGGATGGAATTATGAATAACTATGTATATTTAGTAATGAATGAATGAATACATATGATGAAAACTGTTCGTCATAAGAATAAAATAAATCTAATTTTAAACATTTCTTTGTCGCAGAGCTTAAAGGCTATTAGATAAGAATTTAAATAGAATATTACATTTAATGAGAACTAACAGAACTATACTATAAAGGCTTGGTTGCCTACATAATAAGTTCATTCCACACTATATATGCTGGCTATATTTAATAAGACCGCAGCCGCCTGAAAATTTATGTAACATCATCTGTCCGGACTAAACCGAAACGGGACCGTGCAATAACTGGAGTATATAAACCTTCAACAGCTGAATCCAACGATTTGCCGACCAGTCAGGACGAAACGAGAAAGAACAATTTCCGCTTTATTTCTTATTTGTTTCGACTCTAAGCGTCTTCGTAATCAATGGGAGCGGCTCCAATGACAAAACAGAATGAAAACAAAAATAAAGAACAGGAAGAAACAAACAGAAACAGTATCTTCGGATGCTTTTCGTTTCTTCAATCCATTTCAATCACTCGCGACATCTTCTCGTGATTGATCAAAGTTCGGGTTTGCCACAATTTTGGGTGCAGACTTCGCATTGGAATCATCATTTCTCATAATGTAAGCCGCCAAGAGTTGTTTCTTTGGAACGGGTCCAAATTGGTGACTGGATAAACAACCCATTCACTGAACGGTTCATTCTGCAAGAACGAGTGCAAGTTTTCGATGGAATTGATTTTCAGTTAAAAACACACACCCACACATTCAGTTGAGTTATGCTTAATTTTTTAAAGATAATATGTTAAAAAATGTAAATGCAATGATTAAAATTATGTTTTTCTCCCTCTCATGCTTTAAATATTTTCATTGATTGATTGAAGATGACACAATGGTTTTCGTATAACGCTAAGAAGTTTTTTTTTTTTTTAATAGCAAGTTGAGTTATTGATCCTGAAAATCTTACGAATGGATATAACCTTAAGAAAATAATATGTCAATATTAATCTTTATAGAAATTTGTATTAAGTAGGTAATAAATAAATATTATGTTATATTCAGAAAACACACGGGCAATTTAAATAATGATTTGTATAATGATCTATTCTTCTTCTTTTTTATCTTAAATTTTATACATTAACTTCAAAATTATTTCCGACGTGTGGCCAAGATATGTGAGTTTTTAATATCTTTTATATCCTAAATATATAACATTGTTTCTAAAACTTATCAAAGTTTAAATATTTTTTTGTAAGCTAATTTTTATTTAAACCTTAGAAAATAATTCCATTAAAATAAGTATAGAAATTATTGAAGACGTTTTAGGAATGATTTGGGGGAAAAAAAGTCGAGAAAATGTCAAAAGGATTTTAAAAAGGTGCATTACTTAGAGACTTTTAAAGACAAAGATAGACAAATAATATTTTAGAGACAAATATTTTTATATATTTGTAATTACTGAGATAAAATGAGGAATTCGAAATTCAAACTACGTAATAACGGTGAGAGTTAAAGTTAGATTAAATAGAATTTGATAAATATTTTTAATAATGATATATAATACGAATAGTTCTTTTTTTTAAAGTAACGTGTATATTAAATTGTATTAGGATGTTTTTCTTACTTATCAATTTGCTATCAGTTGTGAACAAACTAATTTTTAATACAGAATTGGAAATACATTTTTGGAAAAGAAAGAATTTATAATGTTAGATATTTTAAGTGCGAGATTTCATTTATTATGAAAGAACGATTTATTTTTTTTTCGTAAATTAGAATCAGCCTTTAATTTCTTGAACAAAACAATAGTACCTATAATTTTGTACTTTAAAAAATATTTTCAATTGAAGTTTTATAATTACTTCTACATTTTTATAGGAATGAAATATTAGAATTTTCATTTGTCTTAATATGCCTTGCATTTAGGTTTCTGTTTTTAAGAAAACAATTAAAATCATCTAAGAAAAAGAGTTTTTAAAATTTAATTTATACTTACCAACATACACCAACTTTTCCGTTTCTTCTTAATATGCTGAGATATAAACAACAAATAAATAATATGACTATTTAGTTATTTTTACTGATAAAAATTTTTGAAATATATACATTGATAAAAAATTTACGATTAATTGTAAATAAATATCCTATTAAAAATAAATTGGTATAAAAAGGAACACTTTTCTTAAGAACATTTCTATTAATTCTTAAAGTTTTATTAAGAATACATTTTGAAAGAGTGAACTTGTTCTAAGTCTTGTGATTTTAATGTTTCAAGCAATGTAGAATCATATAATAGATAAAAATGAAATTATTAAAATTTCTTATATACATTGATATCTTAGATAATGTTAAAAATATTATGTTTAAATCTACATTTTTCCGTTATTACACATTTAATTAATGAATTCCATTTTAAGAAAACTGTATGTGACGATTTTTATGCGCACTCCAAAAAATTCTGGTTATTTTCTGCATATGTACAAAAAATAATGAAATTTTTATATCAAAAAAATATATGTAATTCAAAATATATGCTGTTAAAAATTTAGAAAATACGATTTTAAATGTAAATAACATATCCAATTTTTTTTCTTTGTAACTTATTTAAATATATAATATAACAAAAAATTTCAAGAATTAATACATTTGAGAAATAGTTTTATAGATAACTTTATTTTTAAATATTTTCTTATTAAATTCACTTTCTCGTATTCCGTATATGTTTAAATGCCACTATTACAAAAATACGTTGTTAAAATGATTAAAAAACGATATGATAGATATATGATTATGTCAGTCAACCGACTTTAAAAGCTTTTTCTTAATTTTTAAAGACATAAAAAGTAGATTCTTATCACCCAAATTACTTTTTAATCAAAGGATAAAGCAACACAGAGTCTTTATAACTGTTCAGATTGACAATTTTTCTAATGACACAAAATTTCAATTTCCTAGTACATTTATTAAGAAAATGATGTAATGATACAATTCAAAGAAAGGCTTTTAAACTGTTTTAGTAATATTTGCACTTGTCTCTAAAACGATAAGATGCTAAATAGTTTTAAAAATTAAATAATTTGAAAAACTGTTAATCTATTTAAGTTATTAAATAATTTCTTGAATTTTGTTAAAAAGAAAGAGTTATATCACGTGTATACATTTGTGAAAATATAATAATATTTTGGATTAGAGAATTAATTTCATAATCGAATTAAATTTATTGAAAAATAATGTGAGTATTTAATTTATTTTTATAAATGCTACACATAAATTTCTCTACAAAAACAGATTTAATTCCTCCATTAAAAATAACTACTTCACAGCGAGTTATATATTTGCAATTCTTAAATTAGAAATTATTTTCTTTTCAAGGAAACAAAAATGGAACACTCAGAAAACACTGCAAAGAAAGGATCAAAACAGTTTTTGAAAGTTCAAAAACATATGATGAAGCACACATTCTTTTCTTTTTTCCCCCCCCCCCTCTCTTTCCATTCCTTTATCAGAATAGTTTTCCATGTGACGGTGAAAAATCCCCTTCTCTCCTGAATGCAATGATGCTAAACAACGTTTATAATAATCACCCAAATTGACTTTCTCACAAGAAGAAAAAAAAAAGAACTCCAACTTCTGTCGTAACTACTAGCAGAATCTAATATACGTTGGAGACGCGACGGAAGTAAAACAAAAGAGTAGTCTAACCTTTCGACATCATCAGAATTTTATTACATCTGTTTCTTGACAGATAGGCAATCAAGACTGCCACATAAAATCATGATGCAAGCTGGTGATACTTTTGCTTCGTTTGTTTTGGTGCCACAGGGCCCCCTATCCTCCGCGACTGAACTTTACTTCTGTTGTGTTATAGCGCCTCTACTTCGCCCGAGTCAACTCTCTGTTTCTGCCAATGGTAAAGGTGGACTGATGCGCATTTTATGGAAATCCATTCCAACTTTTATTCATATTGTTATGTTGGATGCCTCTCTTTGTCTAGTTCGGAAACTAATAAAGCCGGAAAAGATAGTCTCAGGATTTATGCTGCTATTTGCAAGGAAGATTAAACTTTTATTTTCGAAGATATGTGATGATTGAATTGGATTGCAGGGAAATTTCCAATTTCAAGTATCGTGAAAAATTGAATCTGATAGTGAAATTTCTCCTTTTTTATATTTAATGTCAGATATAGTAGATTGTTATTTGATGATGAAAAATGTAAGCACATTTTACTAAACATCTTTTGGTGGATTATTTTGCAACAGTTATAAATACTGAATTTTATATCGCCTTATTTGGCGGTGAACATTAAACACATTTAAGGTTTAATCTAGATAAAGGGGCATTCAACTTTTTTGTTGTAATTAATATTCTAATGTTTAAAATTATATTAAATGTTATACAAATACAAAGTTTACAAAGTACATACTGAATTATAAAATATCCGAATTTTGTCAAACTTCTTTATTAAAATTATATTGCAATATCAAGAAATATCATAAATTTTTTTTTTGCATTGCAACTTAAAAAGTTAAAAGTTTAATATACTCGCATGCTTTATAATGAGTTTCTCTGCTTATATTTTCCTTATAAACTTGTAAAAATATTCCAAATTCTTCAGGTAATTTTAAAGTCAATGATGTTTACTGATTTATCCTTTCTTTTGTTAATATAATTTCCTTGCGTTTACTATTACTTGAACACAGGGCGTAATGCATTTACAAAATCAAATGAATTTTACGTGTAAAGTCGAAATTTGCTTATAAAGTAAACAATTGTCGCTTGTTTACTGAAACTGGAAGTCACATACCAGGGGACGTTTCGAAAGTAAATTATAACATTTTTTTTCTAGGAAAGATCATGCGACAAGGGGGGGGGGCATAGTCTAAAGAAACCCCATTCATTGCTGGTTCACCGACGGAATGAGCTTCAGCGTAGGAGAAAGGGAGCATACGCTGAACATCGAAGAAGAGAGAGCAGCAGCAGGCCAGCTATTCTAGTAAACCATAGGTAATTTAAGTAAATTACTTATTTATTTTAAAGATTATTTAAGTAAAATCACGATTTCAGGTAGACGTGGGCTGACAACGGAGTTGCCAGTGGAAATGCGAACTGTTATCCGGTACGAATGGGCCTGTTGGACAAGTGCTTCCGTCATTTATTATCACCTAAAGACCCTGTATGGTGAAGAGGACATTTCTCAATAAATGGTTGGTAGCTGGTGTTGCGAGTTCAGAGAAGGAGGGCAGAATGTGGAAGATGAAAGCGTCAAAGAGAGTATCCCTCCACATCCATGAAAACATTACCCAATCGGACTTTAACCTGTTCCCTGTATTGAAAATCGCATTCTCGGGACTAACTTCCAAAATAATGCTAAGTTGGATTAGCCTGTGTGACAATTCCTTGCATTTCAGGGAGCCAGATTTTACCAGAGTAGGTTTCTGAAAAATGATTGTACTCTACTACAAATATATCAGTGTTAGTGGTGGTTATGAGAAAAAATAGTACAAGATGTGCTGTTCATGATGTCATAGTATATTTTTTTCTGGAAATAAAACTTTCGTGTTAAAAGTAATGACGAAATTTACTTTCGGAGCATTCCTCGTATATGATCTAAAGCAGGGATGGGTATGTTGATCTCATTTGACTGGTGGACCACCGAGACTTTTTGAGGTGACCACCTTTGCTAAGACATAAGATGCGCTTACCAAAAAACATATTTTTGGAACACCAAAGCCAGCTGGATAATCGGCTTTTCACAATCGATGCGACTGTGTTTACTCAAGCAAATGATTCGATAAATGTGTAAAAGACACATGTACCTTCATTGAAAGTGAAAGATGACGCTTAACACATTGACTGCCGCTATAGGGGGAAAAACAATCACTGCGATGCCAGCCGTAGACATGAAGGGGAGAATAAACGTTGACGATCACTCTTCCCGCTACATCATGGTATTGACTCTTGAGATATCATCCCTCACTCTGCACTTCCTCGCAATTGCATTCCCGAGTTGCTGCTATGTCTCGCGATGGCGCGGTAATCGGCTGCGAACAGTTGTAAGTACATACATCGGTTTCAGATTCATTGGGTTCATGTGTGTTCTCTGCTCACTGTATTGAATACATACACGTTCTATGGTCTAGTAGTCACTCATAGTTGTTCAGGCATTCAACTTGACAATATTGTGCTACTTGTTTTTTGTAGAAGAAATAGTAATATGTCATATTTTAAAAGAGGGTTACGATGCAAAAACAAATGTTAAGATAAGAAAGTATACATTTTAATACAGAATTATCACACCTATGTGCAATTGGGTGAACCACAACACTTTAAAAAACGTTAGAAGTGGCCCATACACTGGAAAAGTTCACCCACCCCTGATCTAAGGCATAAAAAATAATCCAAAAAGAATATTATAGATAACAATTTTATTTGATAAATGCATTAGGTTTTGATATTTTAGAAGGAAAAGTGATGTATATTATACTACTTTTCATGTACTAAATATTAATTAATTACCCAACACAATGCTGTATTTTATGCTTTCATGCATCTCTAACAACGCTCCAGGAAAATGTTTTCAGGAGTAAGCTTAGCGTAAAATTACCTGATTCCATGCCAGGAATACCATACTTAGGTGTGAAAAGCAATTAATTGCTTTTAGTAACTTATTTTCCTTTACTTAATGAGGGTGAATTCTTTAAATGAACATTTAATGGCATAACAACATTAATCGAATGTATTATAATGTAACATTTTATTTAAGTTTGCGAATCGATTAGAAGTATAATGATGTATTTACGAACTTAATGGAAAGATGTTAACAAGAGTTAAAAAGAGTATGAGTTTGTCTTACATGATTACTGATGTTCATTTTAATTACTGATGCTCATAATGTGAAAGTGAGTTAAATAACAATCTAAAAATTAATTGGCTGGAGCAACACTGCAAAGGTTAATTTTCTGATTTTTAGTTTTGAAAAGTCTTTTAAGAGGGAAGAGGCGCGAGGATTATTAAATACCACATTGTGGGGAAAATATTCAGTTAAATATTTTTGAAGATTTTTCATTAGGAAGAGTTTTACTATGTGGAGAACATTATATTCTATAGTCATTAATAGTACCGTTGAGGTGAAATATTTTCTATGTAGGTAGGCATGAATAATGGTCGTTCTTGTACAGAAAAGAGGAAATGTCGTAGTCTGCACTATGAGTGAATTTATTAATTACGAAAGGTGCTGACGTATGGTAAGTATAGACAAGATTGGAGTAATTTATTTCAAGTGGTGTTCTGTTAAATTCATGCCTTCTCTTTTGTCAGAAATAATTATCAGGAAGATTCCAATGTCTTAGTTGGCTGAAAGTTTCTTCTTGTGCTTAACATTAAGATGAATGATGCTTTTTGAAAGATAAATGCTTCCATTCTGGTTCAAAGATGTGATGAATAATGCAGGTGATGTAACGTGACGAAGTTTCCAATGTTGAAAACCATATCTTTATTATCCCATTTTATATAAGTAAAAATATTAATATTAATAGATGTGAAATAATATGTTGAATAATTTTCAGGAATATTTAAATTCAGAAAGTTTTTAGCATATGGAATAAACAGATTTACATACATGACATAAAGTAAAAAAAAAGCTCTCGGAAATATCTAAATAATTATTAATTTATTTTACTTATAACAATTTGAGCTACATGCGC
>BMAO01011326.1:0-41102 GCA_019973975.1 Trichonephila clavata
AAATTATTCCTATTAACAGCATTGAAATGTAAAAAAAAAAAAATTAACTGCATTTTAATACAACAAAATTTATATTTTCAGTAAATATGTTTCAAATATAAGGTGTTCCCTATTTTTTCCAAACTACAGAAGTGTTAATACAAAAATATTTCATAAAAGAAACACAACATTTTAATTGAAACATAAATCTTTTATTTTACAATTTGATCCATATATTTACCTAATAATATAACAAATTAATCTTATTGAAGATTTCAATAAATAAATAGGAAAGAGCAGTTCAATATAAGTCACAAAATATTTAACCATCTTTTTAACTGTTTAATTCTGCAAATATATAAAGAAAAAGTTCATTTTGTAAGTATCAATAATTTTCATAACAATATTTTAAAAATTCAATTTTTACATAATGACTCATGAACAATATAGAAAATACATATTTATAAAACTATGAATAATTAATTTTACTTATTTATGTCATTTTACCAAATTATTTTAAAACAGTTAAAAAAAAAAAAATTGAACCTAACTTGAACAATAGTTTGCTGAATAATTTAATTGATATATAATACTCAAAAATACTAAATATAAAAGTTGAAAATTCCCAAAACAAAAAAAATTTAACTGTATTGATTAAGTGTGTAATACATATATATGGTTTACAATAATTCAGATCTAATAAATAACTTATATAAAGCAAATTAAGATGAAAAATTAGTACAATACTGATATTCCAAGTCATTATTTGCTAACTTTGCATAATTCATAACAAACCTTAAATTTAAAAAAAGTAAAAAATTTTTAAAAGTTCATAAAAACATCATACTTCATCAAACAAATAAATCACTCCAAATATTTATTTTTAAAAACTTACAAGAAGAAAATTACAAGGAAGTCTCCAATAGTTATGACAGTTAGAATATTGATTAAAGAAATATTCAAACTGCAAAATCTTGAATTATGATCCCAATGTTTATATCACATTACATTGTGGAATTACTACACAGAAAATCAAAACAATCTGAATAAATCATAAAAATGATTATATTCAGAAGATATATCAAAAGTGCTTTAGACTAAAATAAAAATGACAAAACTTTTAAAACAAAAACAAAAAAAAATGAAGGAAATATAAGGTGAAAAACAGATAAAAACAAAAGAATAAAGTAAACCGCTTATGAAGCAATATTCAATGCAAAATTTCTAACAAACAAAACTTCAAAATAAATTTCTAATATTATTTTCATAAAAAGACAAGGGCAATTATTTTCTAATGGAAAGTTTAAGACTCAACAATTTAAAGGTGAGAAGTCATCATAAATGATTCAGATAACATTATCATTGATATACAGTCTGAAATTCAATGCATATTCACTTTGCATTTCTTATATTTAAAAAAGAAAGCACAAAATAACAGCTTGTGGACAAAACATGATGGTAAAAAAAAGATTTAATAATAATTAAAAACTAACATTCAATAAGATTTTATATTATTCGCAAATGCATGAGCTTTTTGATTTTTTTTCATTTATATCACACTTCAAAGCTATATTCAAGATTTTGAACCAACCAACCAAAAAAGGAAATTTAACATTTTACATTAGTGAAATTGATTAGTCAAATTTCAAGCAACTTGATTCACACACATTAAAAATTAATTTTTAATACAATCAACTCACATTTCTTATGATTCTCAAATCATTACAAAGAAGAAGAGATGTTTAAAAAGCAATAAAAAACAATATTTAATGGCAGATTAGAAATAAGAAAAAAAATTTCATTTAGTTAAAATTCTGATAAAAAAAGAAATCTTTAAAATATGTTCACAGTTTTCAATGCTTCATTGTGTTTTTTTTACACAATTTCTAAATTGGTTTTAAAGTACATAAAAAAGGAAGTCAACGCATTTAAATAAGTTATATTAAACAATTTTCTTTAAAATATATATATATTCTAGTAACAATAGTAACTGCAAATACAATACACATCCTCTCATGCTAAATCATAAGAAATACCAAAATTTTAATACTAAAATTATACCATAAACTTTAATTATAAAGCTATGTTAAGTAGTACAAAGACTAAAGTGATTTTAATACGAGTGCTTTGCACATACAATAAACTTTACAGCTGCACTGCAAAATTTTATACAATTAAAGAATTTTTCTTTTTATTACAGTAATGGCAAAGTATTAATGCCTAAAAGGATACTTCAAGATTAAAACATTGTTAAAACAGAACAAGTACAAATAATTCATAAAGACTATGAATTTCTATTCGAACAATTCCAGTGGTTATATTTTCAGAGCTAAATATTTAAAAGCTCTCGGGAAATTCAGGAAGACTGAATTCAGCAATAATTAAAAAAGTATTATCAGAAAATTAAGCATCGTTTTTTTAATACTGAATGCAAGCAATTTTCAGCCACATAATGCATCCATCTGATAAATAAATCAAAAACATATAAAATAAGACTATTAACTAGTAAGAAAATATATTGATTTAAAAAATGGTTTAAAACAATATATTAACCAAATAAATATTTCAGTCAAAATAAATAAAGTTTAAGCTTTTCTAAATTCATTTTGATCTTAACTTTTGATTGAATATAATCTATCATAATAAATAGTTTAAACATTAACAATGTAAAAGCTAATTGTATCTATAGCAGCACATAAGAATATATGTAGAATTTACATATATACAAGCTATCTATATTAATTTCAATGGGTGAAATGCAAAGATATTTTACTCATTTTGTGCTGGATGAAGATGCTCCGCTTGCTGCTTCAACTGGAATAAATTTTCTTGAATTTTGTCAGTGATAATTTTCCTCTTCTCCATCTAAAAAAATTTTATATTAATTTATTAAAAGTATTCATAAGAAATAAAATAATCATATACTTACAAAGTATATAGAAGGTCTCTATCTGATGCAATACCCCACACATACACAATACATATAATTTCAGTCAAAAATTTAAAGCTTTGTTACACTGCAATTATTTTCAGCAACCCATTTCTTGAAAAGAATTATGTACTTCTATAATTCTTTTTTATTTTAATTTTTACAAATGAGTCTTCATTATTCCTTGTAAGCATATTTAGCATAATACAATCTTAACTTACCATTCATGAAAATCCCAATATCATTCCAATAAAAAATGAAAGTATTCATTCCTACTCTTAAGCAATGGTAAAATATTCTACCACAATATTTCTACCAATTTCCTGATTTGCATCATTAAAATTAGAATGTATATTAAACCAAAACCACCATCATTTCAATAGTTCATAACCTGTGGATATTTACATTAAATGAAAATCAGAAACAATATTAATTTATGTATATAATATATATATACATGCACACATAGTCAGATCTTGTTAATAGGCAGTTATATCATGTCATCCTTGATAAAAAAAAATCACTTACAATGTCATTTCTTGATATTAAAACTGCTCAACATTCTTTTCTTCTTTTTTATACACAGCTTTATTCCAATAAATGTGTTACTTCAGAATTTGTTCGCTCATCAAATTAGTGATTATTTTAACTGTAGTATATTTTCATAAATAATATGTCACTTCATCTCAGTCACTATTTCATAAATATTTAAGTTTTAAATCTAATACTTTGTAATTTTGTTATTTGTAAATTTACTAGATCATTCATAAATATTATTTACATACAAATGAACCCAAGTACTTGCATACTTTATTGAAAAAATATCAAAGGTTTGATCCAAACAAATTTTATAAAAATCCTTGAAACACTGATGCCTCTAATAACACTGATTAGACAGTTGAAAGCTAATATATAAAACCTTTAACCATGTTTTTGACACTATTTTTATAAAAAACTAAAAAATTTAATTTTTTTCCCCTAACAATATTGCCTATTTAGACAATATGGTGAAAAATATGCCATTTTAAATTGAATTTTAGCTTAAAAAAACTGCTAAATCTAAATCAAGCACGTCACTGATATCAGAAAATTGAGAAATTTAGAAAGTGCTACAGCACATTAATTCAAACCCTTTGAAAACGCATTTAGATTTATATTATGGAGTTCTACATTTTTATATAACCTGTACTCAAATTTTAAGTTTTCAAGTAATATATGTTTTTCCTTGGGTATATTTTTTTTATAAAAAAAAACATTCTGATTTCAAAAATTTTAAGTATGATCTTTGTCAGTTAAGCTTTATAAAATAGATTTTTCTTATTCATAATAAAATTCATTTTAATTTGAATTAAACATTTAATATTCTAAATTGTAAACCTAATTTTAGTACAGTAAAAATGTATACAGCACAAACCCTTTTTTTCATGTGTGTTCTAAACAAAAACAGCAGTACAATATTTGGCAACAAATAAACTCAAAGTGAGTAACAGCAGGATACACTATTCCAATGACTATTTTCAAAAAATTAAAAACAGCATCTAAAAAATTTTATATCATTCATTAAAATTGGAATTTCACATTTAAGCTAGTGAGAATACAAAATTTTAAAAAAACACAGAGGATAAGTAGTATACAATTGAAAATTTTATCATTCAAATAAATTTTCTGATAAGCAATGCAGTTAAATAGATTTATTAAAAACAGGTGAAGGTTAGATGAATAAAATTTATTTACATAAAAATAAAGTGAATTCTCCATTACCAAAATGAGAACAATTACAAAAATTTAATGTTCTCTGAATATCATTTCATGTATGCAGTCTAAAAAATTTTATTTAATTCTTAAGCATTGTAAATACAAAGTTATTACTGATCTTATGGTCTTAAAAAATGCTTATTTCAAACTCATTGAAAACTTATACAAAAAATTGGTGCAATTGCCAATAGATAGAAAATCAATAGACTTCAAAGCAATAAAATAGCATATTTGAATATGAACCAATTATTACAAAGAATAATTGAAAATGGACAAGGTTTCGCAATGTTATCTTTATAACCATCCTAGTTTTTAGAAGGGGATTCAATTTATATTCCAATAGATACCAAACAACATACCTAGTACTTTTTAACAACAATTAGGAAACAAAGATGACACTTGAGCTACTATCTCAGTCTATTAATTCTTAAACCATGTAACAATTTTGAGTCTATTTAATTTAATATAAAGTTATCACAATTATTCTTATGACAGATCTTTGGTAGAATAAAGGCACTCAATTCCACATGAATATCATTCCTACTGATGTGCATCATCAATCTTTTAAAATGTTCCTTAGCTAAACTAATGGTTGCACACTGCATATAATACATGCAGCATTATGATAATCTATCAGATAAGCAATGAGGTTTTATCTGTTTTAAAAGGCAAAGTTTTAGTTGCCAAATTGATGTGGCACATTAAATTGTGATGACTGAAAGCATTGAACTATAAAATGTGCAGATACCAAGCATGTAAATACAAGCCTTAGATACCTTGGATATTTTTACATTCTTGATAATATTCGTAAAAATATACAAGGTAATGTAACATAAGTGATAAAGCACATCAGCAACTGTAGCTGCACCATTTATAAATCAATTTATTGTCTTCTTACAAGCTTTAAACAAATAAAAATGAAACATTTTAAAAATGACAGAAAACAGGTTAAGAAAATATCTTTTTCAAATGACTTTTTAAACACTACTTATTTTCACACAGAAAAATAATTAAAAACTAACAACCAAACACATAAGCATTTTTCATTTTAACTTAAATATATCTTTGACTTATTAAAATAGAAAAAGTTTTTTTTAATCAACAAAATTATTTTTAAAAAGCTTAAAATTCTAGATATTATATTTCAATTCAATAATCAAAACAATGGGGGGGGAAGTAAATGTAGGTTTAATTCATAAAAAAAAAAATACACACACAAATATATAAAATGTGTCTTCCTAATTATTTTTGTTTGTAATTCGAAAGAAAGAAAAAAAAGATTTTAAATCCTTTGTATAAATAGAATTCATATTTATAAAGATAAGATATGAAAATTAAACTATATTAAAAATGTTAATTAGATGTATAAAATTGCTTTCTTACATTCATAAAAAAATTTTATTGAGTGAAAAAAGTTTAGCTTAGTCATGTAAATATATCCTAATTTAGAAAAATGAAGCATATATGAAATTAGTTACCTTAATAATTATATATTTTGAAATTGTAACTACCGCATTGTAGCCACCGCATTAAATTTATGTATCTGTGTAATTTTTGTTGATTATTTCTTTTTTACTTTTGTGGTTTGTAATAATGTATGTTGATTGAATAATGGAACAACTACCCAGCTTGCAAGGCCATTTCTATTGTTCTGGCCACTTTCAAAGATATTTACTTTCCGTAAAATGTTTTATTTCATTTTATGCTCCTGATTCATGCCAGCTGAACTATGATTATCAATAAAGCCTGATTACACTCTCTAAACCTTTTTGCTGTATCTGAAAAAAGTTTGCTTTCCCCATGTTGTTCATTATTTTTGTTATTTTTAAAGAATCAACAATGCAGAAAACATTTGTATGTATTTTGGTACTAAACAGTTGTAAGGGCCTTGGGTTTGTGTGGTTGCTTTTCCTTATTCTTGCTAACATGAATGTTGTTGGTATTATCAATCTACTGATGCATTTGCGTTACTATTCAACTGATGTTGATATCACGGCAACAGAAGGTAGTTGTGGCCCCAAAGTAAGTAAAACTTGGAACTAAAACATCGACTGAATATTAGTACACTTTAAGGGTATGTCTTGCCTACTTCCATCCTAATAGCTTATATCAGTACATTTCATCAATACTTCTTGCTTATTTCCAACTGCATAGCATGACCATTTGGTTAAAATAATAAGTATGATCACAACCTATTGGCAGCATTATATGAAACAAAGCATATGGCACACATAGGAAGACGACACATAGGAAATCGTGGTTGCCAACTTAGTGAGTTATTAATAGAGTTGGCAATTGTTGCAATTATTCATAAGTACCAAAAAATCTTCCTATGACATTTCAATTCTTACATATTGTCACAACCTATTATTATTACAACATTACATGAAATGAAGCACATGGTTGCCAATTGAGTCCATAAAACACATTTGAAATCAGCATTGCCAACTTGGCGAGTTATTTTGAACGTTGGCATTGGTGCGATAAAAGGTTAGCACCAACATTTCCTTCCATTGAAAAAGAAAAAGGGTACTGCTTTTCCTGATACTTATGTATTAGAGTCAAAGCGGCACTTTTTTCACCAAAATTTGACTTTTTCTTCATTTAAAACATATAAGAATCTGTAATTTTGATATTGTGGTGCAAATTTTGTTGCGGTTACTCCAATATGTACCCTTTTCCTTCTATTGGCAAATTCCATGTTTTTCAATTGTAACAAAAAAGTAGAAAAATGTAACTAAAGAAAAGGACATTCATTTCTAACTAATAAGGATTAACTGATTGTTAATGTTGTGATTTAAATTAGAATTTCTATTTACATATAAGATTTTTTGACATGCTTCTTTTGTTCTGAGCTGCTTATGGTAGTTTCTTCAAAATCAAGCGTTAATTTATCTACTTAAAGTAGCTTTTTGGTTTGGATTAATATTATAATTACTATATGTAAGGGTACTTTGATATGTATTTATTTTATTTCTTTTATCAATTTTAAATGTTTAAGATTATATGAAATGTGTGCGTGTGTGTTTTTTTTGTGTGTTCAAAACTGAGTTTTTAAGCGGAACAATAATTTGTGATGCTATTTATAAACAGAATCTTAGATCATCATTACCTATTCATGATACAAATGTCAAAGGGGTATTTTTTTACAATCAATGAAACTACACCTTCACTTCTCGCCTGCTTTTATTCTCATGCCATTTTCTGTCGTTGAAAATAAAGATTATTGCTATTTTTCCTTCACCGGCATATTCAATGTTTTCTTCATTGTAGAAAAATATTGCTTAAAATATAACAGAAAGAAAATGACACCAAATTCAAATTAATTGCTGTTAACATGTTGGTAATATATTGAAGATAATGCTTCCTATTTATGAGAAACCTGAATGTACAATGTTTTTTTGAGTGTCACTGTTTTTTGCCTTCCCTATGACCGATAGGAACTCCATCTTTGTTTTAAATGAAAATAAATCAGAAATTTTTTTTTAACAAAAAGGGGGCTATTCGCTGAAACTATGATGAGATGCACCCTTTGAACAGATTTTTCATCATGACTTAACTTTGCTTCTGACAATCTTGCAAACCAGAAAACTGTATCATTTGTAATGGTTAATTTTTTAGCAACATGGTTTATTATTTGTTTCATTTAGTACTGTTGTTGGTTCTGGGCTATTTCAATGGGGACCTGTTATATCTGTTTTAGGTAGATTTTTTGGTTTTAGTTCATACTAATTAAATTTTTTTAGTACTGAATTACATTTAATACTCTATAATAAATGTATTACAGAGATGTTAGATAGCATTGCACCCATACCTCATATAATACTAATTTAATTTTTTTTTCAGTTGAAAGTTTCCTAATGTTTCTTATTTATGATAGCATTTAGTGAGAATCACTTTATCATCATTAATTTTTTCTTTCGGTTTATCTATTGCAAGTTATTTCACACATAGTTCCCATAGCAGAAACTTACTACTGCTATCACATTTCTAATAATTTTTATTTATATTTGCATTTATTCATATCTATTTACTCTTTAGCATGCTAATTTTCCCTCTTACATTGAAATATTTGTTTTTGTTAAATTATTTATTTTTAGGCCAAATTGCAATTTGTTTAAAATTATTTATAATGTGAACATTCATTTGAAAAAAAAATATTTTTAATTTTTGGTTATACTACTTAATACAGGGTTTTACCCTTCCTAAAAAAATATTGATTGCTATAATAAATGAATTTTGGTTTTTAAAACTTAATCCGTGCGAAGAACCGGCATTTCAGCTAGTAATTATATATTTTGAAATTGAGTGTCTAGAGAATTTTAAAAAACTCCATTTTATTCTGAACTTATCTTTTTATTTAATGTATATAGACTTCGGCAATAAAAATAAAAAGATACATTCAAGGTCCCATATGAATTAATACAAACAACCAAAAAATTGCAAAGAAAATTATTACATTATACATTAAGTTCATAAATAAAGCTAAAAATCACATAATAGGCATCCTATTTAGGATAACAGTATCTGATAAATTTGTTTCTGTTATAGGGCTCTAGAAGAGGTTGAATTTTAAATACAAAGCAAAAAAATAATTTTTAAACAAAATAGTTTACTGGAAAGTGAGGGCACAGTCAGCAAAAAAAAAAACAAGATTTTCCTTGACATTCACTGCTAGTCTATGTACTACTTACTTATCAAGCTACTTATACAAAGAAAAAAATAAGTTCGCAGTAATAAGAATGTAGTCTGGACTATTTTTTGTTTCAAATTATTCCTATTTCAGTTTTACTCCCCAAAAAGTTTCCAAAGTCAAGAAAAATAAAACATGAAGTTATTTTTTTTCTCAATTATTTTGAATGAATATGTGTACTCCTTTATCTCTAATTTTTATTCAATATATTTAAAATGGTAAAATTCATAATTTTTTTAAAAATTCAAAATCACCTTATAAGTCTTGATGTAGCAATACAATAAATACTAAAAGAATTTTTTTTTTAGATAGTATATATGTTTGGTTCAATTTCGCTACAACATTTTGGTTTTAAAAAGTTAATATTTTAATTGTGTATTTCAAAGCTATTCATTACATATTTTGCTCCTAGTTTTATTCCTTTCAATTCTTTGAGCTCCCAAATAAAAGTTACATAAATAAAACATGATTGAGAAACGAGGAATATATTTTTCTTGGGCAAAATATATTCTTTAAAAGTCAAGAAAGTTAAGATATTTACATACATATATAACGAAGCAGGATCAAATATTTCTTTAAGTTTAAAGACAGATTGCAACTCTAAGTAATCCATCTGAAAAGTGACAGTTCATACGTTTATGTCAAATGAAAACGAAGTCATACATGTACCAAAACATCAATACCCTTTGAAAAAAATCTTGCATCCATTTATTTCTTATATACAATAGAAAAGCAAGGCAACACATTTTCAATTCCTGTGTTTAGGCAATAAATGAGTAAAATTGTTTATAAAAATATTCCCCAATTCAGCCATAAATACATTTTAAATTGAATGGTCTTACAGTTTAAAACATACTATTGATCAACTGATTTTCAAAACGATGTATTACTTTGTAATGAAAAACATTTTTTGACACATTTCTTATTCTCAAAACTCAAACTGAAACACTCCTTTACATCAACCTTTAGATTAGGTGAACACAATTGCACAAACCAAAATCTAAAAGAAAATTATACATAAAACATAAGAAATAGAACAACATAAATAATGAATGACTATCTAAGAAAGAAAAAAGTAATCAACTACTTTCAAAGAAATTAGATGTTAATCGGACACATCGTGTGCAATCAGGATTCGAAATGAAGTTTGAATGTAGAGAAATAATGTTCCAGTCCATTAATAGATGAAAAAAATAACTTTTATTGAAAATTATATATTAACCTTAATATTTTTTTTAATTCACATTTTAACATTTTAAAAGAATTATTTCTTTCCATTTTGACTCCTGATTAGAAAGTGTGCACACTGACTATAAAGTAGTGACTAAAAAAAGTAACTACAATCAGTGCAGGGAAGAAAATAAACAAAAATAAATCACATGCCTTGAAATATTCTTTAAGTATTTGTCCATCACCATAATCCAATGCTGGCTTTAAAAAAAAGAAAGAAAATAAAACTTATACATCAAATTGTAATTTAAGAACAACTTTCAAAAACTCTCCTTTAGATGTGTATGTTCTGGCATACACATGCTCAAAGAATTTCAATATTTCAGATCAATAAAACCTTACAAGCTAAAGTGTAAGCAGTGCATACAACCTTACAACTTCAGCATTAGCATAAAATCCTTCCTATGTTTTGTATTCTGTGAAACTATATTTTCAACAGTACATTCACTTAACTCTCCAAGAAGGAATGTACTGCAGCTGTTAAATGGTGGAAGAAAAAAAAAACATCAAAAAATGCTAATTAAAGCATTAAACACCTTGAAAATAAATCAATCTTTTTTTTAAAAAAAAAAAAACTAAAAATAGATTCAACTGCAATAACATCACAAAACATGAATTCAACTTCATAACAGAATTCTATTTAGCATAAAGAAACTAAGAAAAGCTATTGGGAAATAACTCTGGCTGGTTTATAAAAATAGAACCCTTTCATTGGTTTTACTCTTTACCAGAAAAGATATCAGGTATCAACATCAACAACTTTCATCAAATAAATAAAAACCTTTCCAAAATATTTATTGTTCCAAAACAAAATTTAAAGAAACATCTATTGATATCTTGATAACTTGAACATCAAAAAGCATATTTGTATATTATGTTGTTAGTAAAAAATTTATTGAGTTTTTCCTTCTTATGAAATAAAAAAATATTTCTAATTACTGTAGTTTTATTTTAACTAATGCAGTCTGTCTACACTTTGCTTCAACTTTCCTGTGCTTGAGTGTGCATACCATTCTCTCAGATTTATACAAAGCAATATAGTTTATAATTAACATTTGTTTTAAACACAACACATTATTTATACACATATTTTAAAGACATATTTAAGTATGTAAAATTTATTTTATTACTCTTTATTTAAAAAATGCTAGTAATTTAATACTTATAACGCAAAATTTGTTTTAATTACAAAAAAAAGAGAAGTTTCAGGAAACTACTTTTATATACCATAAAATCTGGCATATAATATGCCCCTATACTTTAAAATTGCAATTTTTACTTTTTAGATACATTTACCATATAACATGCACCCTTTTGTTTTTGCAAAGAAACCTGAAATGTACATGAGCAACGCTCTTGTTTTGAAATAATCTATTTGAGGTATAGCTTTAGAAGAAAATAGTATACTTCTAGAAGTACAACCCTTTAAGTTCATAAGGAATGTCATTTCTTTTAAATGAGCAGTATTTCTTGAAAAATATACTAGTGTAATTTTTTCCTATGCTTACCTTTTTTTGTTTTAAGCTCTCCCTTTTATTCCCATGTATAACCCACACCCAATTTTTTTGTGTTAAAAGTGCACGTTATATGCTAGATTTTATGGTAATCCACCAAATGTTTTACATAACTGTTAAATAACAAAAAATACATAAAATATTTTAAACTATATTATTTAATCAAGTAATCATGTAGACCAGGGGTACTCAAACTTTTTTGGCCAGACCACATACATATGACAACTATTTCACACGGGCCACAACATGAGGATTAATGGGTGGGAGGGACGCTTATCAGATCAAGGACATTTGAAATGTGGATGATTGATCAAAGTATTAAAACTCATAATTTCGGATTTTATTTTAAAACTATATATATATATATATATATATATCAAACTCTATCAAACAATTTACAAAAAATAGGTTTTATGCATTGATTACCCAGTTATGAGGTAATTTCGATTTTCTTTCATCAACAATCCCAATCCCCTTGTGTTTGCATTCTACTATCATAAAAACAAAGTTGTCAAGTACTTTGATAATTTCTTTTGACAAACCCTTACTTATTTTTATTTTAGATATTAATTTATCAAGTGCAGGGTGGTAGCAAAGAGTTTATACTGAATTCTAGACTGAAATTAATATTATTTGTTTAAAATTAGTTCTAACTTGCTTGTGAACTTTTATTTCAAATTTATTTAAATACTTCTTGATTCAAAAAAATATCCAAACAACTAACCAAATTTATCAAATAGTACTTCAGAAACATTTAAGAAACACTAACAATTACTGTATCAACTCGCATGTAATCCTTAACAATTTCATATGTTTATCAATATCTATAATGTAAAATATTTTATAGGATGCTTTTGTTTCCTCTGCATTTTGTGACATTACCACCAATAAAATATTTTGCTGTTATGGCAAAGACTTTTTTAAGAAAGCCAATTTATCTCGTCTAAAAAGATATCTTTAAAAAAAAGATCTTTGAAAGATTTGTGCTTAGTGGTATAATGATGAGCAAAATTGCTTACTTTATATATAACATTTTCACATCAAATCAAACATGTTGTTGATCCATGTTTGTTTTTCTCTACGAAAGGGTCGAGATCCCAGTCGTCTTGAAACAACATATATTCTTTAGATATTTTTCACTTGGAAGACATGAAGGTTAATTAAAAATTAGTTTCACCTATAAAATGGTTGTTGCTCGACTGTTAATTGGGATTACTAACTATTATAATTGCAAACAGAAAAAAAGTTATCTCCCAATTCGTATTAGCACAGCATCAATAGCAAAATTTACTTATCTGATTGCTGGATTGGTAGAATTTCTCACTAAATTTTTAATGCATTTTTCTTAAATAAATTAATTTGTTAGTGCAACGAACCAAGATTGGGACACTCAAAAATGTCCGGTGGGCCCCATGGACCGCAGGTTAAGTATTGCTGATGTAGAGCAATAATATAATAAATTATATCAATCATGCAATTTAAAGATAAGCATTAAAGCATCCTTTATTACAATATTAAAACTTACACGTATTTTTCATAAGTAATATATCTTTTTATTTGTGATTTATTTTTAAATACAAAAAGAAAGTATACAATTGAAAGACAAATGATAAAAATATATATAAAAGTATCACCTTACACACAATTTATGCAAGTATTTTTTTTAATTTATGCATTAGCTATTAAAATACAATTGAAATATATATCAATACAATACTTTCTAAAAATAAAATTTTAAAAATTTTAAATTTTTTTATTTGAAAAAATATTAGAGTTAAATGCTATTATTATTGAGAAAAGAAGTATCACATAAATATAATTGATGAAACAATATCAAAATTGACCCTCAGTAATAGAGATAAGTATTTTTTCCCCTCAAATAAAATGCTTAAAGTCAATTTGTAACCAACAATAAAGCAAATCTCAAAAAGAAAAAAATTGTTTAAAAATGATGTAAGTTATATTACCATATTAATATTGCAAACAAATATAAATAGTTATAAAAATTAATAAATTAACAGATAAATAGGTGTAGTTACAGATTTCATAAAAGCTAAAATAGAGAAAATAATAAGAATTGAAAGAATCAAGCAAAATAATGGAGAAAGAAATACATCAAAATAATTTACAAAACATAAAAGGTTTCCTTCCTATTTACAAAATCTCCAGCTTCAAAAAAATTATACATAACAGACATTTATTGTAGTAATTATCAGCATAAAATACATTTACAAAAATAAAACCGAAAAATTAAAATACATTATTGGTATATAACAAGCATGTATGTCTGCCTGTAATAAATAAAATTCTCATTTCTACCCCTCATTTTTATTAAAAAACTTTAGCAAGACTTTAATTAATGCTCAGTATTAATTAGAATATTAAAAAAAGAAATTGATTGAATGATTGAAAGTTTATGAACATCACATTTGAAAAAAAACACGACGGCCATTAGAAATGGACCTCATAATTTTGAACCATGACAAAGTTATGAGAACAGCATTTGAGTTGGCCTTCATACTATACATATCCACACCATGCCAACATCAACACTAATATATATAAGGTTTTTAGTGGAATCAGAACAGAAACATGGTTGATTGATTTCTTAATTTACATTGCTCTCTGAAGCAAAACGATGGCTATTGGCAATAGACCTCAAAATTTTAAACTATGGTCATATTACAAGGGTGACACTCAAAGTGGCACATTTTCCCTCTCCACACTTCAACATCACACAAACAGGACAGTCAGCTTTGACAGATTTAATGAGCATCTGCCCCTCAACATGATGGGTCTTCAGTGGCTCTCCACTAGTTTTCCACCATGACAACTTGGCTATAGTAGCCTAACAGCATTGAAACACATGGCTCAATTTTAACATCCCAAACAAGAGCTCGTGATCAAGGACACCCCTCTACTAAGTAGCATAAAAAAAAGCAAATGTCTATATATTTATAATAAACATATAATTATTTCCAGGTACTTAATAGTAGTAATTAACTGCATATAATTTTTTTTGTATAAGTCTCTTAATACTTAAAATAGTAAAACATTAAATAATTATAAATTTTCACAAAAAAAAAAACAAAAAAAAACAGAATTAAACTTTTTATTTATTCTACAGTATAGCAGGTATTTTATTACTTTTTTTTTTTTTTGCAAGAAAAGAAAGCAATTATTAAACAATAATTTTTCTTTCGCTTATTCGTGATTGAAAAATCTAAAACTGATTCCTACTCATTAAAAATCCATTTAAATACACCAAAACAATTAATATAATTTTTCTCAAACTATTTTACTTGCCTGACTATTGAACTATCATCACTGCTTCATGGCCCTCCCTCCTCACACACATACATAATTAATAATATCTATATAAACAGGTACAGGTATACATACAGTGCATCCCTTCATTTTTATATGCTTTCAAATACCTTACAAAAATTGAAACAGCAATTTGTGCTACCTCAATACTCTCATCAACATGAATAGAAAATTATTTACAGCTAATGATTTCTTTAATCATCACCTTCACCGTGTTATTAGAAATTTCTAAGATTTTACATGAAACGGCATAATTGGGGAGAGGGTCAGTACTTTGTGAACATACTCATTACTGAACATACAAACAACTGCATCATTAATGCCAGGACAAAATCAAGTTTTCACAACTAAGTGGTTTGTGTAATGTTAACGGCTTACCCAAAAAACAAACATAGGCATTTTTACACTTTCAGATTAATCTAAAGAACTGAAATATTTTATGTTAATAGTTAGAAAACATTCTTTAATTTTTAGCAGAGGTGGGCAGATAATACTTTCAAACCGTGTTTCCCTTAATGAAAACCTTAAAAAAAATCTTAAGGATAAATATCAAAAAATTATTTGTTTAATACTTTGGAGTCACCCCTAGCAAGTAATATACAATATCTAAAAAACAAGAATCTCTAGTTATGATATTGTGGAATAGTGTGAAATGTCTCAATGTTATATAGGTCAGATATGAATGAAAAAAAAACATATTCAAGTACTAATATATTAAGCTGATGATCATATAAACAATTTTGAAAAAGTACAAAAAGATGACAAAAGATCCACATTAATGTCTTAAATTATTTCCACATATTTAAATATAACAAAATTACAAAAAAAAATCAAAAAATTTATTTTTTTATGTATATAAGCAAATAGCAAATTTATGTAATACAATAATTAATTCGGAAACAGTTTTTGATAAAAACTGTTTCCGAAATGCAAATTTATACATATTTGCATGATAAAACTCAAGTTCTTGGCTATAACTTTTAGATTTACATCCTCTGTTTTGTAAAATATGTATTACTAAATCATTTTTTATGATATATAAAAGGGATGATGGATAGATTAAATATCCTACAAATTAGAGGGAGCTAAAATTCTGAAATAGAGAATCAACATGAAACCAATATATAAAAAAAAGAGTCAACTGACTAACATGAGCAGTCACTAACTTAGATATATATATATATATATATATAGTAGTAAACCTGTTCATCTGCCTGTTCACTTAGTAAAGCCTGTTCATCTGAACATTTCAGCTATTCAGAATTTGATTATAGAAGATTTTAACTAGAAAAAATGTCCTTAAAATTCCGAAGTATCAATTTAAACTTTGAAATCAATAATTATTATCCTTCAAAGAGAATGAATTAGATACTGTTAGAAAACACAAGATATATGACACACTGTTACCCCTACACAATAAGTTTTTTTTTAATTTTGTGAACCATTTCCACAAAGTTTGAATACTACAAAATATGAATTATTTCTCCAGATTACAATACATTCTTTAGATAACTATAGTCACAGGTATATACTATAGAGCAGTGTTTGAAGCTACCTATATTTCTCAAGATTTTAATCTATTAAATACAGTTTCCTTAAACTGATAATAAGCATCTAAAAATTTTAAAAAATTTTCTTTTGGCAAAAAGTTCAATTGGAGATATATAAGCTCAACTTTCACATGGGTAAAAGTGTTTCAGATATTTTAAGTCATTACTACCAATAACTTAATGATAAATATGTATCAATCAAAAGAAATCAGTGATATTAAAAGTATATTTAACTTCAAACTTATCATAGTTGGAACTTTAATTATATCACACATTCCTTTAAAATCAGCTGAATAATTATTGGATGACTTTAAATTCAATTTTTTAGTTTATACTTGAATTTTATTTTTAAAGATTTTGTAATGCTCTATTATTAAAATATAATTATTTAAATTATGATGCATGTATGTGTGAGTAGTCATTTTGTAAACAAATAACTTTTGGGCAAAACTTCTTGTAGATATCACTCTTCTAACCAGTTAAAAACTTCATTTAAAAGCTTCTTACTATATTATTTAATTTGAAAAGTGTATAGAACATAATATAATAAATAATTTAATAAAATATTCATTTACTTTATTAACCAATTGAGCCTTTTGCTGTGAAATGAGGTTAATATAAACTAAATATTTATATACAATTCACTCTGAATGTTTTTTAAAAAAAACTGTGCAATCATATTAATTTATGTAGAGCACTGAAGAAGAAAATTTCTTCAAAAAATTAATTATGAAAATTTCTTTATACAAATTGCTTCATATGTCAAATCTATGTTACATTTAAAGAAAGGGTGCAACAAATTGTTCATAAATAAAGCTTTACATCAAGAAACAAAATAAAATTACTTACAGCAGTTCGATATTCGTTCTTTAGCTTCTCTCTTAATGTAGAAAAATCAATTGGATCACCAAAGAAAATAGTCACTTTCTACATATAAAAAAATCAATCATGTAACTATAAACAAGTAGTTTGAGCTAAATGCATGTTTTAGAGGCAAATAAAGATAAAACATAGCAACAAATCATTAACACAAGGGATTCATATATAATATTTTCGACAAAAAATAAAACTAATGAGTAGTCAATATATATTAGCTGCAAAAATTTGCTTTATTAAATCAGTAGCATATTTACAAAATTAATAAGCTTTTTGCCATAAAGAAGTTTTTAAGACCCTTTAAAATGAGTTTTTTAAGATATTATATACTACATATCTTTATTTTTCCCCCTCCCAGTATAATTTTTTCTTTACAGAAATTGACATTAAGTTGCCCACCTCTTCGTCTAAATTATTTTTATGAGGTAAATTAAAGGAAATTAATAATTCCAAATAAGATCATATAAAAAACCCAAAAAGCTATTAAGATTGCTTTCATTAATTAGAAACAGGATTATTTACAAAACATTTATATACAATGATAAATTTAGAAAAATGACTACAAAAGTAGGAATAAATATATCACTAAAAGATTTTGATAATGTAATTTTTTTAATTAATTTAGAACGCATTAATTTTATTAATCATTTTACTTTGAATACTTTTCCTTTTTATTTATTACATTAAATACATATCAAGCAAATATTACCTAATAAAAAAAGCTTACAATATTCTTAAAAAATTAAAGAAGAAATAGAAAAAAAGTATATTACGTATTTATTTAAAAGATTTTTTGCATTCCCTTGTACTTCACATGTTTAAATAAACAGAAAATAAAGAATGAAATCATAGAACAACAATCTTTAATTTTTTTCTAATGAATTCCCAATTGAATCATATAGACCAGGGGTCGGCAACCTATGGCACGCGTGCCACATCTGGCACGCGGAGCAATTTCCAGTGGCACGCCACCACTCTACAAAATTTTAGATATATACTATATATAAAGCTAAATCGTTATGTCTCTCCTTTCATCCCCTCATACATTTTTATATAAAGGTTATTTCTCATTTTTGATTTTTTGCCATAAAACAATTCTGCTGAATCAGATTGCTTGTAGTTTGTATGCTTTATGTAAAAGAAAACATCTTCTGTTTAAATGTGACTTACTATTAGCATTAAATATTCAACACAAATAAAAATTACTGAGTAATACTTGCAAAATTGAGAATCATTCATCACGGCTCTGTAAATAAAAAAAGTAAGTAGTTTGTCTTTTACCCACCAAAAGTTTGGGCATCGACAGAAAAAGAAAAAACAAATGTCTTAGGTATAAATCAAAATTCTGCTTAACAGACATTTTCCATGGGAAATATATTAAACAAAAATAGTTATTCCATCAACATATTTAACTTGGATTGGAAATAAATTCGGTGAAAAGAAAACGCACAATGATGTGGGTTAATTAGGCAAGTGAATCAGATTTCATAACAAAGGTCCTTTTTAACTAAATATTAAGAGAAAATGTAATTTTTTGAGTGTTGTGCCAAAGAAGTCAATTATTTTATGTTTTACTTTTGGAGCGAATTAAGCTAATAGAAATAGATATTAGAGCACATTTTTCATGTTTTCTATTAGTCACGCCGATATACGAATACCGAGTATGAATTCAGTCGAAAAATAAAAATTTAGTTTGATGCACGACGTGATTTTTTAGTCACTTTTAACTTTGTCACGTTGTTAGTTTTATTGTGAAAATTTGTATACTGTTTGTTTCATCATTGTGCCAGTTAATAGTTACATATTGAATCAAATGGCGACTTAAAAAAAGAAAGCTTTATGTTCACAATTTCCAAGATTCTTGAACTAACGAATTTGGATTCATACAACAAAAAGTTCGCGCTGTATGTGTGCTATGTCGCGAAAGTGTTGTATATCGTACGTCAAGTGTACAAAGACATTTTCAAACTAAACACCAGACCACATTTAAGAATTCTGATGAGAAATGTGAAGTTTTAGAAAGAGCTATTTCTGGATATAAAAAGAAAATTACATTTTTGTGTCAAACAATTGGAGTCAAACCAAAAGCAACAGAATGTAGTTTCGTCATTGCTCATTGCTTAGCAGCCAAAGGAAAACATTTTACAGATGGCGAACATATAAAGGATACATTTTTAAAAAGTGCTGAAATATTGTTCAGTGATTTACCTTCCTTGCAAACAATATTATCACAAATTCAAGAAATACCTGCTTCTGCGCGAACTGTTGAAAGAAGAATAGACACAAATGGCAGAAAATGTAACTGCGAAACAAAATTCAGGTTTACAAGAAACTGTTGCATTTAGCAT
Source organism: Trichonephila clavata (assembly GCA_019973975.1). Lineage (NCBI taxonomy): Eukaryota > Metazoa > Arthropoda > Arachnida > Araneae > Nephilidae > Trichonephila > Trichonephila clavata. Next base: position 20,202 of record BMAO01011326.1, read on the forward strand.
TGCTCTTGATGAAAGTAAAGACGTGAATGATGTTGCACGCCTTGCAGTAATTGCACAATATTGTGATAAAAATCGAATTTATGAAGAATTATACAGTATGATTCTCTCTGTGGTACAACTAAAGGGCAGGATATTCTTTTTTCATTTATAAATCATTTTGAAAGAAAACATATTAATATAAATAAAATATTTTGTGTGTAACTACTGATGGCGCTCCTGCAATGGTTGGCAAGGAAAAAGGATTTGTCAAACTTCTTGAAAATCATATTGGACATAAAATATTGAACTTCCATTGCATGATACATCAGGAAAGTTTAGTTGCCAAAATTTCGTCTCAGCGCTTAATTTCTGTAATGAATACTGTTGTTAAAATAGTTAATTTTATAGTGTCTCGATCTTCATTAGTACACAGACAATTTAAATCTCTTTTAGAAGAAATGGAAAGTGAATATGGAGATCTTCCCTTGTACAGTCATGTCCGTTGGCTTAGTCGTGGTAATATATTGAATAAGTTTGTGTCATGCATGGAGCACATTAAAATTTTTCTTAATGATAAGGGACAACATTTTCCCGAATTAGACGACAAGGAATGGTTATGTAAATTGATGTTTCTGACCGATATAACTAAACATCTCAATGAACTAAACTTAGGATAGCAAGGAAAAAGTCAAACAGTACTTGAGCTTTTTGAATATTGTGGAAGGGCTTTGCTACAAAATTAAATATATTTTCCCGTGATATTAATACTAGTACCTACAATTACTTCCCAAATGATAAAGCGCTTGCAAATACATCAACCGTAGACAAAGATGAACTTCAAACTTACGTTGAAGCACTTAAAGAGGAGTTTTCTAAAAGATGCAAAAACTAAAGCTTGTATGCCTATATTTTCTTTTCTAATCAAACCTGATTTAATAGACCCATTAATAATCCCATTCGATTTGTCAACTTTTGAGTGGATGGAAACTGATAATTTTGAAATGGAACTTATTGAATTAATATCTTCAGAATTATGGAAAACAAAATTTACGGAGTTACGGAAAAATTTGGAAGATAACTCTAGCAATAAATCGACAGCTATTTTAAATTGCTGGATGTCATTGCCAGAAAGATTAATTGTTTGAAAAAAATAGCTTGTGCCCTGCTTTCCGCTTTTGGTTCCACATATCTATGTGAACAAATTTTTTCTCATATGAAATATATTTTGAGCCCACAAAGAAATTGTTTAACTGCTGAACATTCTGAATCCTGTGTCAAATTGAAAGTAACGAACTATACCCCTGATATTGCGACATTAAGTAGATCTCTGCAGGGACAAGGTTCTCATTAAAATTTTAATTTTTTATTTAACCTTGCTGCATGAACACTTATACTTTATGTTGTTTATTTCTAGTTTCATAAATATTTTTAAAAATGCATAATATATATACAATTTTAATTTTTGATTTATATTGAAGAACAGTCATTTTAAGTTTTCCTTAAAAATTCTAAAAATATACATATTTATGTGCACAGCTTTAATATTTGTATTTATATTGAAGTAATAGTTGCATTTTATGTTTATTTTTATGTCAATAAATATCTTTAAATGATGCATAATTAGCATATAAGTAAATTTGTATTTTTGGCCTCTATTCTTCCTAATTCTGCATGTATTGTAGTGGGAATCAAATTGTTTCAAATATTTGCTATTGCTTGGCACGCTAAATCATGTTGGTAGGTTGGTTTGGCACACCACAGCTGAAAGGTTGCCGACCCCTGACATAGACAATTATAAGAAATTTAGATAAAAATAGAAATAATTACACTTTTTTTAACTGCTTGGATTTTTTAAAACTATTTATGAATATTAATTATACAAATACAGAGAAAAAAAGTACTACAAAGAAAATAAAATTATTTTTTGATTGGCTTGCGACTGAAATACAGTAGAACGTCGTTTATCCGAGTTTATTATCCAGAGCGTCAAATATCCGAACCAAAGTACAGATACGTTTCGAACAGTGCAATGCTCAACAGTTGTTTCGTGTGAGGCCAAAAGTGACGGGAAACCCCCAAGGTCAAGGATATTTGGGGAATTTCAGTTGTGTGATTTGGTAACCATCTGTGCGGAATACTAGGTCAGTTTGTTTCCAAGTGAGGGGTGTATACGTGCTCTTTTATTGAGTTTTGTTGATGTAGAAACCTGGATGGCATGCAATGCAGAAGACTGTGGATTTCAAATGCTAAATAATGACAAGATTGTGACTCCTGTGCAAGAAGAATCCGACCCTGTCGATAATGAAATGGATGAAGACCAGGCCAACAACAAATGAAAGTAGAAAGGGTCCATCAAATGCTGATGCGTTTTTCTGCATTAGAGACAGCTATGGAGCGGTACGAACAACAATCAGAGTAATGTCCTACTCAACCACTGCTGCTGAAAAAAATCAGAGACCTTGCAGTGAAAAAACAAAGGTGTACAATGGTATAGCAAAAATAAGAGATAATTTTTCACAATCAAGGTAAAATTGCAACATTTTGCAACTATATTACTTTCTCTTCAAGCACGTTTCCCGCATGTGATGATTTTCAATATTTGTATAGTGTCCAGTATCACATACTGCATGGATCACATTCAGTTTTCGGTTATCCAAACAATCGTGTATCCGAACGGTGTCCGGTCCCAACTGATTCGGATAAACGACGTTCTATTGTACTGCCAATCAGCAGAATATCCTTCTTTCTTATTTTAACTCATTTATCAGATAAGATGTAATTTTATGCTTATGTCATTAATAAGCTATGTTAAGTAAAAATCAAACTGAAATACTTTAATACAATTGGAAAATTTCACCCAAAATTTATTAATAAAAATAAAATTCAGAGACATGACTTAAAATGATCATTAAAGAAATGTATACACACATTTTCATTTTTTATAATCAGATAACAATAGTTTTACTATCTCTCTCTCTCTCTCTCATGAAAAAAAAAAGAATTTTTCAATTACTTAGTCAATGAACTGATCTGTATAAAAAGTAAAAGCAAACAATAAAACAATAAAAAGCCTGTATTGTAGAAAACTTATTAAAAATTTCAGAATTCAAATGTTCAATTCCTTGTACAATAAATATACCAATTGTTTTAAGCAATGTTACATTTTTAAAACTCAAAATTAAAAAAAAGAAAACATGCAAGCCTTTTTCATTACTTTTATATATAAAGACTTTATTTATTTTAAAACTTATGGCCAGCTGAGCTTCATATGTCCATAATTTTCAAAAAAATAATTGTTTGTCATTAGTAAGTTTAGATATTATTTCTTTTTTAAGAATTGCAACTAGCCATACCTGTCCAATTCTAGGGCGATACGGTTCAACATTTGGTAAAACATTGTCCATACCTATAAAATGTTACCAAAGGCAGATTAATATTCAAAAATACTTTTAAATGGAAAATGAATACAAAATAAATATGAATTACCTAAATGCCAAAATGGGATTACAATGGGACAAATTTTACATTCAGCAATCAGACGTCCTATTCCTAAAATAACGTCAAATTATAAGTTGCATAAAAGCTAAAAAAATACACCATCATTTACTATTAGATACATATATAATTTAGTATTTATAATATTATTTGTATCAATATAAAACATAAAATAAAGAAATAATTCCTGTGTGTGTGTGTATGTGTGATAACTGGAACATGCACACACACACACAATCACATAGTTATTTTCATCTATTTTATTTCAAATTCTGAGCTCAGTTGATTTTTATAATATTTACCTTTGTAAAATTTGAATAGTTCAAATGTAATTAAAATTAAGTTGTTGTTTTTTTAATAAAGATAAAATGAAGAACTAAAAAAAAAATTTTAAATACATCAACATACTAAGAATTATTCTTATCTAAAAGTTTTGAGAAATGTTAAACTAAAAGGAAAATTTTAATTAATTTCAAATATTCTCACCTCCATAATTTTGCTTGTTTAAGATTTTAAAGATAAATAAAGTATTTTTAGAAACTCAAAATGAGCTTCATTAAAATCAAAAGATTTAGATAATTAACACTATGTAAAATCGAATTATGCAATATCAAATACATAATTATTATATAGAAAATATCCCTATTTCACCATCTACTGCATTGAAATTGCATTAATAAATAAAACACTCAAGGTCAATGTATGAAAAGTTAATTATTTTTTTAAGCTAATGAATCTTATTTTAACAATGCTCATATTTTACATAACTACTGAACATATTAATCAGGACAGTGTATATTTATGTATGTTTAGTAATCAAATAATAAATAACTAGCATTTATACTAATATAAAGTAAAATAAAATAATATAAAATAAATTTTAAAAATTCAAAAAATTTTCATTTCAGATGCAACTTACCCCATTTTAAGCGTATAAATTCATTTTTTGCCATGTTTACTTTTCCCTCTGGAAACAAATGAACCCAACAACCTGCATTTAGCCTTTCTAAACAAAAATCCATGCCTTTTTGATATACCCCTGCACCACGGATGATGGGCACTGTTTTACCAAAAGTGAAAAATTGTGCATGCCAGTCATTTGTAAAACATATATCATGCGCAGCAGCTGACCACCTCATTATCCGACTGTTAATGACATGTCTCCAATCCAAAATACCTATGACAGAAAAAAAAAGTGAGTTTTTAAAAAATATGCAAAATATGTTGATAAAGTAAATAAAATAATCTAAAAAACTTACATAACTATAGCTTTATTCTTGATTATGCTGAGATAATTTTTCTTTTTGATTAATCTATATAATTTGGTACATTAATACATTTAACTCAGAAGTAAACTTTCCTCATTATCACAAAAAATAATTCATTTATCAATGCACATTCATCATACATACAATGTCATAATATTTTTATTATTACTTCCACTGCAACAGGCAAGAATTAACACAATTCTTTCATTGGGGTACACAAAAAACAAAAATTAGATGACATAAGTAAGAACCAAAAAAGTATTAAAACAGAGCTACAAAAGAAAAAGAAATTAAGATTTAAATGAAATAAAAGTTCCCTTGCCTCCCAATAACAGGAGAAAACAGAGCTAGTTTTCAAGGCTGGGCAAAAAAAGGTGGCCTGTAGTCATTACAGCATAGCAGCAGCAGAAGGGGCAAGTAGGGCTGTAGACAATCCTGAGCAGTATAAAAGCCCTGAGCATGGTTGTTATTTGAAAAGAAGCCATGGAAAGATATCTAGGATAATCCATGAGTTTGAGGATGGTGTCAAACCAGGGCTTCTCCTTTGTTTTTTTTTTTTTTTTTTTTCCTTTTTATTTTTGAATATGTATGAATACAATAATAAAAACAAATTTTATTAGAACAAGTTTTTTCATAAATGCTCTCATTTTGAGAAATGTCCTTAAATTTAAAGAAATGAGTTAAGTAAATTTCAATATAGAAACTCATTTTAAATATTTTTAGAAAAATAAATCAAAATTTAAGAAATAAGATTTAAAATGATAGAAACATGCTAATAGCTAAATACAATAAAAATTTTGATTCTAACACAAAATAACAATTTATAATCTTATTATGTTGTATTTGCCCCCAACACAAATGAATACAAAATGTAAACACTTTTCCCTAAACCAATGTGAATTTTTCTGTTTACAAAAAATACTATAAAATGTTATGTTATAATAACTTACACTAAATATATATTCTAATCAAAAATTTTATTTTTCATGAGGGCATTTGCAACAATTAGAAAAAAACTTTAAAAAATATCTTTATTTTAATTATTAAAAACACCTACACTTTTCATGTAACACAAAGTATCACATGGGGCTTACAAAAGTTTATGAGGAATGACAAAGAAAGGAAGGAATAAGCAATACACTAAAGAGGAAAATTTAAAAGTTTTGAAGGATTAAAATTATTTTTACAGTGAATTTAAAAAGCTAGTCGAAAACACTTCATATGGTAACAAGTGGATGAAAATTTGGTGGCCAATTAATATGAATGTCTTTAAAGTATTAATTTTAGGATCTTCCCAACAAATTTAGAACATAAAAGAAGCGTATGTTCAACATTTTTCTAGCCACCAATGCTACAGTCACAGGAAGTTGCTAGACTCAAATTAAACCTGCTCAGAGAACTTTTAAAATTATTATGTCCAGTGAGTTATATGATCCCTTTGTAATAAGTAAAGAAATGATGGCATGACAATCTCATTTTAATGGAAGGAGAAAATCTTCAGGTTAAGCTCTCTTTACTTGAACTGGTGTATTCTTGGATCCACAACTCCACCATACTTTCACTGGTGGCACATAAAAAGGTTTAGGAATATCAACAGTAATGTGAATTTTGCCCTTCATGGCAGTCTTTGCAAAAAAAAAATCAACCTGCTGATTTTAAACAAACTAATATGTCATGCTCAATACACAAATGTCGAACAAAACTGTTATCAGGATCTCCCACTAACCATTCTTGAATTATGTGTCATAATAAGACGAATTACAATACTAACAGAAAAATGACAAAAGGCAATGGTACTTATGCACTATCGCAACAACGCAAGCATTCAAAAAAATAACACACCAAATTGACAACCCTGATTTCGCATCTGTTGTACAAACTGAACTAGCAACCATGTGCTTCATTTAATATAGTGTTGCCAGTATGGTTGTGATAATATGTAAGTACCAAAGTAACATTTTAAGTTCCCCCTACAAAAAAATTAGCTTAGAATAAAGTTCAAAATCATGAAGTTTGTCATCGGAACATTGCTACTTCTTTCTTTGCTGAATCATCTGATAACATATACCACACAAATTATGTTGCTAAAAATAAAGGGAGAATCTAAAAACCTCTAAATCTAATCACATCACATTTTTAAGGAAATGCTTTAAAATCCAAAACTTACCCCACAGCATAGGATCGTCAAGACATGAGTGGTGATTACATACTGTTATTAAAGGAGTGCCTTTTGGTCTGTTATCGATTGCATCAATCAGCACTTCTCTGTTATGAACTGTTACAGTATTTAACCAATCTAGAATAAAAATATTTCATAATTATTTTAAAATTCTGCAATTCAATTTATAGCTATATTAATTTGAATGCAAACTGGATAAATTTTAAATTTCACCTTGATGAAGATATTAAAAAATACGAGTCAAACATCATTCAAAATTTTCCAAAAAGAAGCATTCAAATATTTTATCTTTAATGTGAAAATAGTCCAATTTTTTAATTTTTTTTATCCACAATAAAAATTCTACATCAGAGTTTATTGACACTAGACATCAGAATTTTTTTTTTTTAAGACGGGCATCTATGCATCAAAATTTCATTGAGAAAGATGTATTGAAGCCAATGGAGCACATTTTGATTAAATAAACAGCTTTTGAAAAAAGATACACAGTTTGGTACTTTCAGGAGAGAAAGGGGACATAAAAATGCAATGAAAAAAATTACCAAATGCCAGTAAAAATTTATTAATTGTGCTAAACCTATCACACAATTCACAAGTTTCAGTGCTTATGGTGCATGTACAGAAAGACAACTTTTAAAAAAAAACACCTTATCTTGTGTTTGGTGTTTAATTTGTCAAGAAAAAAAATTTAGCCATTGCAATGGCCTCCCAAAACAGAAAAGTACCTAGTTTTATATATACACTAAAAAATCTGACATTTCATATATGCCGACCTAACAATTTTAATTTTGATAAGTAGAAGTCTATGTGACCCAAAAAATTAAGGTATGGTCCTGTTCTACTAGAAAAGGAATTAAAAAATTTAATTTATCTTCTTTTTAGCCTTTATTATTTTTATTTATTTGCACACACACACACACACAAAAACTTGATTTGATATCAATTTTCTAACAAAATTTTACAAAACTTTTCCATTAAAATCCAGTTATTCTGCAGTCCAGTTTTTCTTGGTGATAATTGAGCCAATTCCTTGTTAGCCAAAGAAATTATACGAAAAAAATAATAACAAAGAGTTTAGCAAAAGATAATGTACTGCTTTGAACATAAGGCATTACAAAAACAAAAAAAGTTTTAAAAACTCAGCCAAATGGTAAATTTGATATAGAAAAATATATAGTACCATTCCCCTCCTCCCAAACTATAATTAAGCAATTGTTAATTGATGAAAAAACTCTCATTCTGAAAAATATAATCTTATCATAAAGATGAATCTTTTGTTCAAATAATTATAAGATAAAATTCTATTTTACTAATAACATAATATGGTGGATGGAGTCATGTAACTCCTCCATAATAATTACTTTCTTAATCAACTTATATCAGAAACTAATTGTCTACAATTTTTTAGAGACTGATAAAACATAATTTGATAAAAGATTAGAATAAGAGAAAAAAATAGCAGCTTCTTAAATGTAGCTAGATTTTGAACCTCAGTTTATCTGGCAGAAGAAAAAAATAATACTATACTGAGTATGCTTGAGTACTTTACTTAAGATATCAAATAACTTTTATATTCTGATATTGTTAGACTTCAAAAATCATTCGAGATAAATTCTGCATGCTTGCCTAATTTTAAAGATAGAAAGAGAACATTTTACTAAAAAGTCAATATTTTTAATGATCCTTCATTATTTATATTCATTATCTACATTAATTTGGTTTTGGTAACATTTTAATACACCTGTTTGGAAAAGAAAACTGAGCCATAAGATCCTGAGAGAAAGCTCTGCTTATCCATACTCACTCCTCTTCACAAATACTTCTGCACTTAAAAAATACAACTTAATACTTTATAAATTTTATTAATTTTTTTAGCCATGTCTTATGCTAGAATTTATCCTAATTTCAAAAAATATACTAAAAAGCAATTTTTTAAAGAAAATACAATAGACATATATAGTTAAAGATAAAAATCAATTAATTTATTAATATTTTTTATATGTAGTATAAAAGTATGTCAATGTCCTAAAGAAGTTACTAAAAGACATCAAGTAGATATTCTTATTAAGTGATATTCTACACTAAAATAAAAGAATTATTTTTACAGAATTTTTTAATCTTTATGCTACGTTTTAATATTTATCTTTATGTAACTAAATATAATAAACTCTTTTGTTTTTATTTCATATTTCACAGTTTTCTAAATAAAATGCACCTTGAATATTTTTCATTCAAAATGTTTAATTTTTACAGCACATATAGTTAATACTCAATTTTTTCCTACAGCAGGAAATTCACATAAGCAAGCTCTATAAAATTACACATTACACAGCAAAATTATATACACCGAAGATGTATATATTGATATTGTACAATGATTTGATGTAGTTAATTTCATAGACAGCAATTAAGCTTTTAACTACATATACTAAAGGATACAATAAATGTTCTTCTGTAAGGATATAAAATTTACAGAATCATGTACTCAAAAACAATTATATAACAATTTCCGAAATTGTCGAATCGGCCACTGGTCCGCCAAATTTTGAAAAACCGCCAACTACGCGCGTTTTTACGCCGCGATCCGACTTCTTCCTCACTGATACAAATTTACGAGGGTTACCAGATTTGGCGCATTTATCGATTTGGCAAAAATACACTTGGCGGGATAAGTGGCCGATTCGACAATTCAACCTAATTTCCTTCCTCCAATAACTTTTTTTCTGGTTTTTCCCTATAAGATACAATCTACGGATAAACATTCAAGAGGTAGATGATCTCTTATGCATAATTGCTACTAACAAAAATACAAGAGGAACAGCTTTGTCAATGCATAAGATTAATACTGAAGAGTATATATAATTTTAAGAAATCAAAAACGCTTCAGGGTACATTCAATTTGATTAACGACAAATAATTTACATCAAAACCACTAGATCAAAAAAAAAGGCATTTCACTTCGAAAATTTATCAAACACATTTCGATTAAAGGAAAAATTCATGAAAAACGTTTTTCAGTCATAGGTGAATTACCTGTCATCAACTTGCTTAATACCCCCACTGCTGGAATTACAATTGCACTTCCTAATTGCCATAACGAAAAATTTTGAAGTTTACTAGGAGGTGGTAATTTCCAACGCAAAATCTCATCGCCTGCTGGCATGTTATCCATTGAAGTTTGACATAATGTAATCAATTAACTCCAGGTCAAATGCATTTTTCAACGCGAAATCAGAAGTTCAAATTAAAAAATTAAACAAACATAGCTACAGTAGAGTTGAGAAGATACAGTTTCCATGCTTACTGCGCATGAGTTATTTTCAACTCAAGAAACTGCTGAAGCAGCAACATAGTTAAAATGATTAAAATAAAAAAAAAAGTGGATTTTTCAACTTTTACTTGTTTAAAAAGAAAAAGAATTTTAAGAGATGAAAAAATAATAATTTTCTTTCTTTCTTTTTTTTGATGATTTTATTCCTTTTTGATGTGTAACATCTTTCATCTCGATTGCTGGAGCTTTGTGGGAGTGATTTCGTGAAAAGGGACGGAAATGCGTAACAGGAAGTTGGGGAAGCGCGCGTTATTCAGTGAAGTTCTGTTTTTTTCTCCTTCATTCGAGAGGGGTTCCGCCACCATCCCCCACCCCCTGAGGTCTAGGCCGTAGGATCTTTGTTTTTGTTTTCTCACTTTAGGATCAGAGAAGAAGCTAAGTCCTTTAGGCAGAGACGTGATTAGACAATGACAAACGTGTTTCGATACCTGACTTCGATTGCTGCGTACAATTTAAACGACCGGGCCACAGAGCAGCTGGTGTTGCGATCTATCGTAAACAGAACAACTCACATGTTGTGGCTCGACATATGGATATTACTTATCGTCAAACAAGTGGACTGGGTATTGTTAGTCAAGATATTGGGGACATTTGTGCGGCAAAATGCTTATTTGAAAATGGACAAACAGTGATTTCGATGGTCGTATACATTTCTCCGAATCAAATGGTTCAAAAAATTAAAGATTTCCTGCAATTTTTACTTTTACCATATACCGAAGGTGGTTCTGCTCTTTTTTTAAAAAAAACTATCACTCGCTTCCCATGATTTTGAGTGGTGATTTTAAATTTAACTTCAGTTTGCTAGAAGCCGAGCGACTCATAGCTTTTTTGAATGATGAACTCAAGCTCAAAATGAACACAAATCGAAATACTTCGACAACTAACAGTGATACTGTTATTGACGCTATTTTTGAACGGTTTTTAAATACTTTGAAAACACAAGTATATGTGTCATATTTTAGTTATCATAAATTATCATTACCACTCTTCCCAAATTGAACAAGAATAATTATTTTTGATAAAAAATGCATTACTCCTTCTGTTAATTAAATAAAATTTTCATTAAAGAAATAATTATTCCATAGAAAATTATTTCCAATCATACTCGATTAATTTTTTTCAGGATTTAAGTTGCTATTGCGAATTTACCACGATAACATGTCAGAAGTGTAGTGATATAATCTATATAAGTCAGTTACAACCTCCCCACCATGGTGATCATTCTGGTGTAGTGGTTAAGTTACTCGGCTTCGGCCCAAAGGTCCCAGGTTCTATCCTTAGGATAAAAACGCGCTACTTCGGATGTTACATATCGTATGCGACTACTGTAAGGCTCGTTTCTTTTTTTTTTTCAATTGATATAAAAGGACCAATTTCATTGACTATTAAAACTGTTCTTTTAAAACAATCATCTAATGCATGAAAGACTGGTTTTGAAACTACTTAGATGAAGAAGTTCTGCAAATATACTTGTTTGTTTAAAAAAAAACATATCACCACAAAGAAAGTGATTGTTTTTATTTAAATTAAATATGTCCAACTTTTCAAAAATTCAAAACTTAGGACCCATCAATGCTTAGAAATTGCACATTGAATGTTAAAATTAGTTATAGATGACTTCCCCATCCAAAGGCAACAATCCTCAAATACATATGTCGATCTAGTCCTGAAGAACATCCTGTCAGGCATTCATTAACTGTTTCTCCATACGATTCAGAAAAAAATATCTACTCAGAATTACAAAGACCTCCAAAAGTTCTCCAATAACTGCTTTTCAAATAATAACTAAGTGCCGTTTTTGAGGGGGTTTTTTTTAAAATTTTTACCGTTTTTTTGAGTCAGTGCCGTTTTAGGCTCATTTCGGGCCCTGGGCGCAGAAGATCTACAGGCCCCTTTGGCAATGCAGGATTGAAATTTATAACCAGAAAATCTGGTTAAATTCAGCTGATCCGAACACTTCTGGGCGTCTCCGGGCTCCGTGCCCTAGATGCCCACCCCAAGCATCCAATGGATAAACTAGCACTGTTAACAGTAAAAAAAAAACTCTCTAAATATAAGATTTAGAAATTTAATAATTATGAAACCGTATTGATATCACGTCTAGAAATAACTGCATTTACTTACATACAATTAATCCAACCTATAGAATAATTCATTTCAATCTTTGCAAAGATCCCTCAAAATGGAAAGTGTACACCAGTGACACACTTCTTGAGGGAAAATTGTTTTACAGGAAATGTAATCTTCCCAGCAAGAACTTGAAAAATAAGATTATGACTAACCAAGAAGATGCAACCAGGGCTACCAAATTGGCGATCGTTACTCCAAAGATGACAAATTTGACCAAAAAAAATCTATCGCCAAAGAACACTCGAGAAATCTCTGTGGTCAACTCTTTTGGAATTTCCACGAAGCTATATTAGAGACCTTTAAAACAATGATCTCAACTTTCAGTCGAGTTCAGAATCTGCTCGTGCTTTGTCTATGGTAAAGCAGAGAAACTTTATCAGCCTGAGTGCCTGCTAGTGGAAATGTCCTAGAAAGCCGTTTCTGGATCGCTGTAAAGCTTTTTTATTCTGAGTGCATTTTCTACTACTGTAATATTTCTTTGTGTATGTACGTCGATTTGTTTTAGTGTAGTCATCTGATCGTTCTTGCCCATCAATAAATCTGTTATTATTCAAATAATTTGAGTCATCAAAAGCTTTTTCCCTACACAAATTCGCAACATTACTGTGTTCTGAGGAACCCTAGGGTTCCACGAATAATAAAAAAAAACTGTAAAAGAAAATTATATAACTGTGTACGCAAAACAGATTCGCGTCCTCTATGGAGTTCATATGATCACTAATATCTGAATCCGTGTTTCACAGCGCAGGTCTAACGTCCAACGGAGTGAAACTTATAAAGGATATGAGACTCAGGACAACTTATCTCTTTTTTAAATAACTTGTTGCATATTTTACTTCTTTGCATACGTGACCGTGGGAGCCAGTGCAAGAGATACACTGCAGCAGAAACTATAGTGTATATATTATAGCAGAGAACTGTAAATAGAGCATTCATATTTTATGGCTTAAAGGGAGGCGTGGAATGGCCCTCCGAAAAAGATTCTTTTTCGAGAGAGAAAAAACGAGTAAGATACTTGTGTGTGTTTTGTGGCAATTTGATTTCAGAACTATTTATTTACTTTCTGTATTTATACAGATGAGACAGAAATTAAAGAACCCTCATTCCGTGACTAAACAGCAAAAGGTAACTATATCTTCAATTTTTCCAATATTATTTTGTAGTCCCTTAAGGTGGACTTCTAAATGTACTGAAAAGATCAGGGTACTTTAACTTAATGAAATCACATTATTTGGATATGAAACTTTTGTTGAGAACGTAAATTACTCATATAAATCCACCTTGAAATGTAAAAATGTCAGAAATGGTCTAGAAAATTTTAAAACTACGAAAAATACATATATCTTTGCTTCCAAAATGCTCGTACGCCATGTTTGGCAAGCTTTAGTGTAATGACTGCAGATGGCGCCACGTGTATGCAATCTACGTACAAAACTTTTAAAACATTACTTTAGAAGCAAATTGAGCATAAACTGCTTAAATACACATTAAGAATACTTTATTTTACGAAAAAGAATATTTTGCTACATGAATAATGATTTTAATCACTTCAGAAACACTAATTCTGCTTTTTTTATATGAAAGGGGGAGGAGGTAAGAGAATTAAAGTAACCCTAGACTACGTCATGAGATGACGTCATTGTTAGGGAGGGGACCCTCTTCGTTGGAATGAAAGAAGGAAGTTCTGACAATTTGTTTCCAAGATGAAACGGTCAAGTGATTTTGAGATAAGGTTGACAAGGGTGGGGGAAACATGAACAGGATAGCTGTTTATTTCAGGGGGAGGCGAATGGAATCTATTTTGCGACTGAAAGGGGGTTATTGTGGGGTGTATACTTTCTTAGTGAGTGAAACATTTGCAGGGAGTGGTCAATGGATGCTATGCACCGGGGCCCTAAAATAATCAAGAATAAAAAAATATACTCTTGCATATGAAAACTTTACAATACTCCTATTGATGTCAATATGGCGAGTTGTAAAATTTATCAAAAACATTATTATTATGGATATCTAAAATTCGACAATCTTCAAAATAATTCTTGATGTTACGAAAGTTTAGTTTTTGTTATTCGATTTGGGAAGCTCCCAAGAATCCCTACCTCAACTGGACTTTTTAGAAGATATAATTTAGAGAAGTGGACTTATATTAATAAAGTAGCGAAATTTTTATGAAGAAGCCTGGTTGTTATTTCAATAGTAACTCTAAAAATAATGTGAATGTTTCAAAAATCTTAATTCAGGCTCTGTAAAGAAAAATCCTAACTATATATACATAGAAAAAATATTACATAGAAGTATTTCCATGAAAAGAGAATGTTTTGAAAATGTAATTTTTCTTCATGTTTTTGCTATAAAATTACATTTAAATAGTTTTAATGTAATGGAATATAATGGAAAATTTTAATCGAATTGTTAAGTAATTACTACTCTGTGCTAATGGATCACATAAGCAGAATAAAAATTCGTAAATAGAGAATTATGCACAGATCTCAAAAATAAGTTATTTTTGTATTTGGAAGGGAAGTCCTTTCCGAAATTAAAGCAGCTGCGTACAAATGGACTGCACTCTTAAAATTTCCCATTTGGAAAAAAATTCAATCAATATTAGATATGTAAATTTTGAAGATGAAAGATTAACTATAAATGAGAATTTTTACAGGGTTTATTAAAGTAATTTATGTGCCTGGAGCAGGATTAGCAAAAGAAAGAGAGATTAGTGTCGCTCTATAAAGCAACAAGAGGGCTATTGATCACAAACCTCGTAATGTTCAACCTCGTCGAGTAACGAGAATGACACCTGAGCTGGCATCCCTCTTTCCTAACTACCACATAAATGGGAGGAATGGCCTCATCTACACGGAGGGTTTTTAGTGGCAACAGGATTTGAGCCCATGACACTCCAGACATGAACTCGTGACCATAACCACTAAGCTACTGCGCCCACCAGGAATAGCAAAAATTCTATTGAAAAGGTTAAGGGAGTCCGATAACCAATCAGTTTTTAATATATTTGAAGTTTTCTGAGATTTGACAATCTCAATATTCGACAGTTTAGAGAGAGTGATTAGTTTAGCAATCATTTTAAAGCATTTTCCATTCTTAAAAATTTAATTAAAAACTGGAAGTAGGTACCGCCCCCTCCCTTATCTGCCTAATGGCGAACCAACTCCATTGTACAAATTATGCAACTCTATCACAGCTCAAATTGTAAAACTGTAATTTCCTTGTATTATGTAGTTCATACGGTTTTTTCTTCATAATTGGCTGTAAAATTTATAACACATCGTCACGTTTAACTATTTTTGCACATTCATGCAAAGCCTCCCTATCATAAATGTAAATTTGTCCAAACTGTGAGTTTGCTCCATTCTGTAAAAAAGATGTAGTTTCTTTTGTTAACTTCACCTTAAAAAAAAAAACTTGAAATGAATTTATTACAGCATCATGAAAATTTTTTTGTATATAAGGGAGATATTTGGGAAAATAATCGGTTCGTTCAGTGAAATGGCTATTAACTCTTACTTTTACTACTAAAATCGTTTCTGTTCAGTTATGTTTCGAGGTTTTTAATTTTTAAAGAGCAATATTTGTGTTTTTACACATAGTTAAAAACCTTAGAAGCTTTTTTTTGCTTTCATTAATTTTTTCCTATTGAGAAATTACCGGGCTCAAAACATTCTTGTGTTACTAAAAGACAATATTTGGAAGAGAATCAGCCTTTTTTCAGCTGATACTACAATGAGACTTTATTGAGTTCAAGTATTCCGTATACAAGTATTGCAAATATAACTGAATTTATCTATGATATTACAAAATGTATTATAACACTATAGTAAAATGATTTCAAGTCATGTAATAAAAATCAAACTTTCTAAATTGCACCGACTTAAAACTGAGAAAAATTAGATGTTATACGTACATACCTGGGGTTTCTAATTTCAGTTTGTATCATTTATATTTTATAAGTGTTTCAAAACTTTTATGAAAGCATCATGATAAGATTAGGCTGAGTAATCTCTGTCATCGTATATATATATAACAAATGCTATCAATTTTACGTAAAACATATTTTAAATATAAAAAAAAAATATATGAGTATTGAAAACACTGGCGGAGCTGGTCCTGAGTGGACCCTGTATCATCCTTGAGGGCACTCTCTAAGGCAGGCATGTCAAACACGCGGCATGCGTGCCACATGCGGCCCGCCAATACCTAGGTTGCGGCCCGCGGAGACATTTTACAAAATTTTAACTGTCAATATATATTTAAGGTTTTTTTTTATTTTAAAATTTTTTCTGGTAAACTTTTTTTAAAAAATTTACAATATATTTACCTGCTATCTATTCTTGTTTTTTTTTTTAAATTCTATTTAATTATAAAAATAGCCTTTAAATGAAAATTATTTTCAATATTTTATTGAAATTTTTTCATTTAATTTCACTGTAATAAACAAATTCTTATTAAATTCTTAAATGCACTTTTGCATATTATTTGCTATATATCGCACTACGATTCATCGTGTGTGAAACTTTTTTTTTCTCTTTGAAGTGTCCAATCAGTAAGAGGCGAATAGCATGGCGTCAAAGGCCATTGAAGATTTATTTTTTTAAAACATTTAAAACCCCCAAGATGACCAAGTCAAAGTGCAGTGTTTGCGCAATCGTTTGTGAATGAAAGTGTATTTTGGGTTTTATTCATATTAAAATAAAAAGTTATTTAATAAAAATATAATGACACGTCAAGAACAGAGTAAGAAAGATAAACTGAAGATGAACATCATAACTTTCAAGAAAAAGGGGAGCTTACAATATTTTTATGCCATAATAAGAATAAAATATTAGGCCTGATATGTAAAAACTCTAATTCAGTCGCAAAGGAATATAATTTTAAAAGGCACTATGACAGAAATCAGAAAACAAACTCTGACCAACCATGCTGGGAAACTTTGACAAGACGAGTTGTCGGAACTGAAATCAATTTAAAAATGAAAAAAATTTATTCACTAAATTTGTTGACGGAGTGAGTGAGCGAATGTTAACAACTAACTCTTCAACTGCTCGAGGGGCGTTTGGCCACGAACCTCGTAATTTTGAACCATGGTTAAGTGACGAGGAACGATATCTGAGCTGGCATCCCTTCTCCTGCCTTCCACACCACACCAACTGGTGGACGTCTTAACCTCGAATATTTAACGTGCATCGCCCCCCTCTGCATTGAGGATTTTCAGCGGTATTAGGCCAGTTATTTTATGACTCGAGTCCGTTACCTTGACCACCAGGTTACCGCGGCCACCTAAATTTGTTGAAGACTATATATTTTCCCTTTTAATCGCAACCGGGTCGAAACCATTTACTGAAGAAGAATATATTAGTGAGTGCTTAATTAAACTGAAGGAATAACCGTATTTACTCGAATTTAAGCCGCACTTTTTTCCAATGTTAATGCTACAGAAATAGGGTGCGGCTTAGAATCGAAGGGAAAGAAATTTGTTGGATGGGGTATTTAGAGAAATTATGAGTTCCCGTAATTAAAAATTGGTAATACTGATAAAATAACCGAAAATTCACGTCTTATTAGTTCTCCTTTTAAATTTATTTTGATTGCGTAAAATTTGATATCGATAAACCATTTTACATTATTTTTCATTCTTCACAATAACCTTTTGAGAATTTGGGGTGCGGCTTAGAACAGATGGCGGATTAGATTCGAAATATAAAAGCGGTATTATGTCCAGCACAAGTAAAAAAAAATTTTAAAGTGTAATTTTAAGTTGAAATTCTGTAACCAGCAGAGATGATGAAATAATGGAGAATTATAGTCATGTATTATGCATAATACATGTTTTTGATGCACTTTTAGAAATCTTGATGAAGTGTAAGTTATCCTTGTAAAAGTTGTTTCGTGTCTTACAACTGATAGAGCATTTACCATGACTAGTATTACTAAAGCAATTGCAAGATTAAAAGAAACAAGCAAACAACATGGTAATAGTACAATTTTGAACATTTTCATCGTATTATTACTTAGCAAGTATTGTACTTGGATATACTGGACATGTTTTAAAATAGTCAGTATAATTGAAACTTTATTCGAGCTTGTAGATTTTGGCATCGTCGATTTGCTTCATTTCTAAAAGGTTTAGAATGGTAATTTATCGATCAACCATATTACATGAAAGTTCAATGGATTTTGACCAATAAGGGTTAAAACGATTTTTTAAATTGCTGGATGAAATCATTATTTTCTTGGAAACAAGAAAAAACAATTATGAAAGTGTAAAAGATGATTAAATAATGATGAAAGTTAATTGAAAGATGAACATTGGGTAAAGCACTTGGCTTTCTCAGTTGATATTACTAGTCTACTTAACTTAAGCTTCAAGGCAAAAATTTATTTGCTACGATGCTATTTGATAATATTAACGCTTTCGAACAAAAATTATTACTGACAAATTATTACAAATAGAAAGAGAAAACTTGTCTCAGTTCAAAGTTTTTTTTAAAAAAATCTATTGATTAAATCATTTAAATTAAAATTTACAGAATATTAAATTAAATTATTAGAAATGGAATTCGCGATCAAATATTATCTGATTTTAAAAATTTTGAATTACAATTTCGTTTCTTAATTTCACCTCTATGTATCGATATTGTAATTGTTGATGAAAAGTTACAAATGGAATTAATTGAAATCTATTTTGATTCTTTGCCGAAGCAAAAAGTTTCGAAGTAATTTGTCTAGATATTTATATATCTTCATCTGTAGATCACGGTTTCTTAAAATGTTATCATTTATTACGCGTATAATGGCTATGTTCGGAAGCAATCATTTTCTTTAATGAAAAGTAACGAAAATTCTCAGAACAGTCGAGATTAAATGAAAAACATTTATCATCATTTCTTAAAAATTATATCAACTCAATATGTTCAACCAAATTTTGATGAATTGCTTTAAAAAAAAACGACGTCAAATATCTTCTTAAGATTAACATTACATTCATTCTATTTCGTAAAATAATTTTTTTTTTATAAAACAATATAAAATATTTATAGTTTAAAAAATAAATGAAATATTAAATGATTATGTATGAAAAAATATAATACACTGAGTTTTATAAATACATAGTATAATCATCCTAAAAATCCTGTTTTATTAATTTTTTGAACATTGAAAACATGTGGCCCTCAACTTAATGTAAAATAGCTCATGTGGCCCGTGATATCAAATGAGTTTGACATGCCTGCTCTAAGGCCACCCCTGCGATTTTTTGCTTACACGTTTGGGTGCCCGCCCTCAAAGCTTGGGGCCCCGTATCATTGATACGCGGTAACTATGCCCCTGATTGGAAATAGCATTAATTTGTAAAACAAGAAATGGAATGCTGTTAAAAAAGGACTGACAAAAAAGTGCTCTAGTTAATATTTTCTAAGAAAAATGACATTTTCTTTTTAAAGATTCAAATCGAAACTTTATTTCCATAATAAGCATCCTTCTATGACAATTTCAAATACAATTTGTATCTAAGAGATATGAGCAGAAAGAAACTTATTAAAATTTCGCATATTTCTATCAAACAAAGAGAATTAGATCGATAAATAAATAAAGGTAACAAAGATAAATAAAACAAATATATCCCCTAAAACTCGAAAAAAAAAATACTTTTTCTAAATTTCAAATAAAGATCTACCAAATTCTTCGTCGAAAAATTAAAACCCCCACCCATATTTCGTTTCCCTTCTTAATCTTATGGGCATTGTTTATGATACCTAAGACAATGTAGACGTATTTGTCAAGAGACAATTTGAACGTTTTCTTCCTAAAAATCCGGAGCCTTATAACGATGATTTTATAGAAAAGTTGAAATGAATTACATGATTTCTAAACTACAATACCAATTTCCACAAAAAGGGATAAATGTCATCCGAAACTAGGAAACAGTAAAATTCTACAATAGAATTACCTCAAAAATGTTGTACTCAAAGGCCTACCCTGAAATACAATAATTCATGTGACAAAATATCAAGTGCATTACACTCAATTATTTTCCATATGAATGGGAAAAACTCACATAATAATTATACCCAAATTAAGCAAATATATCCTATGTTTTCCGACAAATCTAGACTGATTAGCCTCATCATTTCTGCAGAAAAATGTATTTTTGAGTAGATTCCAGAACTATATATACTTGCAATGCACATTTTGATACCTATCCACTAGCACGGCTTTCAAAAAAAAAATGTCTCGCACCCAATTTTGTGCGGCAGTGACAGAACCTTATTCAAACGTTGAAACCTATTTGTAGAAAACTCTTTCCCACATTCTCCTCTCTTGGATCTGGTTCTTCAAAGAGCGCATGCGCTCTCATACCGACTACATCTGTCAATCATTTCTAAACCACACCCCGTTCCTATAGTAACGATAGGTTTCCAGAAAACAAAAGTTATCTTTATGACGTCATCCGAGTTGCAAACAACGCCATCTGTTGGATAAAGCAGATTTGTGAAATTTCGAAAACG